>JARCZZ010049047.1:0-15080 GCA_030323915.1 Brotogeris chrysoptera | reverse complement strand
GGGATTTTTGAAAATTGTTTTTTTTTTTTTTTTTTTTTTTTTTCATAAAAGTTATACAAGTTCCGTTTTGCTGTACAGTGGATTTAAAGATATTTCCATAATTTTCATAACTAACACCACAAAATAAGCTGCAGTTTTCATCTTCCTAAACTATGAAATACATTGGAGAAAATACAGTCACACAAGCAGTTGTATAAATTATTTGTTCCTGTCTTACCTTTTTCCTCGAAAGTGAAAATGCTTTGACAATGTAGTGATATCCAGGTTGCCTAGATTCACCTCTCAGTTATTACACAGAGTCCTACTGCAACCCACTTCATAATTTTCCCTGCAAAATTGTGGGGAGAAGAAGTTTTAAAATCTTCCTTATAAAATCAGGCAATAGTTCTGATCTTTACATTTTATTTTTATGACGTAAGCATTACAGAAAAAGAGTATCTTGATATCTATAAAATGCTAGCACAAGATCTTTGTTTGGATACAAATAATGACCAACATTAGCATTGCAGTAAACATGATGTAAATGTGTGCGTGGGAAAGTTTGTAGTAAGAATTTTTTTTCAGTACTTTTTTTTAAACTGCTCTATTATTTTCAGCTTTATCAATTGGCCTATGAAAAGATATTGCCATTCCTTAAAAATCCTGTTGTGAAAAATGAATAGTAAGAATGATGATAAAAGTATATTTGAAATGCTTCTATTTAGGACCGTGTAAAATTAGGATGTCAGAAAAGAAATAGAATGAAAATATTATCTATAGACCATTGAAATTATTGCTTGAAACCATAGACAATTACTTATGATTTGAGGGTGTATAGTTATGCTAGTTCTGGAATTAATTCATGCATTGCTTGTTTTACGTATACTTTGTGATTCTGTTCAGTGCCACAAAATATATTGAAAACTCTTAACACCTTTTAAAACTTGATTCACTTCTGATGCAATAACAGAGATTGGTCCAATAAAGTAGAACGAAAATCCATTTGTGAACCTTTTCACTGAAGTATATTAAAAAAAAAAAATCTCCTGTTATTTGAGCTTACCTTATAAAATGTTTACATGCCATTAAATAGTACTAACATCTCCTGTGTAAATTAAATGGACTGTGATGTTCCCTATGTCCTAAAGAGCAGTAGTACTTGAAGCTATAAAAATACCTTCATGTAATAAATCAAATGCTCTGCTCCTAAAACTTGAATTATAAAAATAGAAGAACACAATCCCTGCCTAATTAGCTTGTCTGTACATGCTTTGCTCTGAAAGCACTATAAACAAAAGTTTGTTTAAACTACGATAATTCCTACAACTCAGTATATTTTAAGAGCTAGCACCTGGTGCAGAAGGGAGAATTTTTTTCAGGATACTTCTGAGAAAAAAATGTTAAAGTGTGAGTGCCATTTGCTAAAAATTTTTCCATCTATATAAGAGGTAGCAGGTTGCACTGTTTGACAGTATAGAAGTTTGACACAGTATTCTAAATTCAGAGGAGAGATAGGGAGTTGAAGTAAGTTGATCCTTCTCATGCTCACTTAAAATATTTGCCTTCATCCATTCACTGATGTGTAAGTGGAAGGCATCCTAACCTGGTCTGAAGACAGGTATTAATGTTTAGCTGAACTAGAAACATTTTTTCCTCAGTTTACATGTTTCTGCATGCCCCATTAGTTTCTTTCTTTGTTACATTCCTGTCCACTGAACCTTTTGCAAATATTTTGCCAACCTAGGAGTTTGCCAAACCTTTCTGTTTCCACTTAGTTTCAGCTTTGGAAATACATTTTGCTTCAGTTGTACGGGCAAGTAGTATCTTTAGATAAGCCTATTCTACGAAGAAAAAAATGTGAATTGTAATGGCTGAAGGGAGCTCACCTGAGCCATTTTATCTGTTAGAACAGCTTTTCTGACTAGTACAAAATTGAGCTAAGTTGTGAAAGAATTACTCCAGTAAGGAAAAGATTTTGTATAGTGCATGCATAATTTTTGCATTAAAATATAATTTGAAATTATTTAAATGAATTTACAGTAGCTACTGTAAATAAATAGCACACATATTTGCTTAGCTCTCAACTAGACTGATCCTTAAATGAGTATTTATCAACTATATAAGTTGTATTATCTGAAGTAAAAACTGTTCCCATCTCTGCTAATGGTTGGTGTAACAAAATGTGGAGGCTGCAGGCTGAAGTGCTCCCCTATTTCCTTAAAGATAAGTGCACAAGTCAAGCACTCCAGCCATGAAGCTAGTTTGATTTAGAATCCAAGAAAAATAAACTTGACCAAGTAACTCTTTGAAGATACAAAAAGATGAGAAGGTTGTAAACAAATCTCCCCTCTGCCTGTCAGGGCTTTGTAGAATTACTTCTTTTCCATTCTGCTTTCCCAGATGGCAACATTAGTGTCCTTGGAGGTTATAAGAATATCTGTGGATTCCCTTCTGTTCCCTAGAAGCCTCACCCTCTTCCTGCCATCCCCAGCACTTGCCACAAGGCTGATTCCTCTCTCAACCTCACACTCCAGCTGCTGGATCACCCATGAGGGCTACAGAGGCAACCGCATCCCTTCTGGTGCTGGGCATAGCCCTGACCACTATCCTCCAGCTTCTCATGGACTTCCCTTCCCTCTCAGGCCTTAAGAGTTTTGGGGTTTTGTTTCTGCAGAACATACAGTAAATTACAGACAAACAGAACTAGACACAACATTCTTGTCACCTAATCACACCTGGTGAAGCCGACAGTCATTTCAGTGACGTTATTGCAGTCTATTTTCCTGGCAGCACTAGTGAGGCTGTTTCGTGACCAAACACCATCATGATACTTCTTGATTTTTTAAAGATATTTAAAAGAGCTTTAAAAACATTAGTGAGAGATAGCTCACCTGATCAACCATATGCAGGAGGGTGAGGCAGCCCCACCAGCCATTAAACCTCTTGGTACTCCTCCACTAGCTGTGGCATAGCAAGTGATAAGTCTGCCCTGCTGGGTGGTAGTTGATGGTGTGGCTGGAGTGTGGAAGAGAAACAAAGGCCAGGAGAATTGTTTCTCTGCTGAGGTGGGTTGGGGCTGCGCTGGATTTCTTCCCATTGAGGCTTCTGTTTTGAGTATCTTAGAGGCCACTGTTGTGGTGGGGGGTATGTGATGGGGGCTCTCTGCTGTCTTTGCCCCTCCTTAGCACAACATCTAAAGGAAAGGTTGTGGTGGCAAGGTGGTCCTGGACTACCTGTGGTGTGCAGGGTGGATGCTAGCTGCCAGGGCTGCCCTTGGTGCTTCTAGTGGGAAAGCCTGAGCTGGAGGCTGTGAGGAGAAATCTTCCAGAACGCTGCTGGTCTCAGGCAGTGCTGCACTTGACAGCAGTTACTCCTTGTGCTGTAGTGAGAGAAAGCCACCATGGCAACTTGATGTGTCTGGTATTTTCTTCCCTGTGCATTCTACCTCTCAGGCAGCCTCTCTGTGGCAGTTACTAGTGTTATTCTACAGGACAGTTTGAAGTTCACATCAACTCTAGGAAGTTCCACTTACCAAAGTAAGGCACAAAAACAAACATATATGCTTCACAGACTTAATTTGCTATTTCTATAAAAGGTATTGTTAATAATGTACATGAAAAAGTGAATTTATAACTATAAATTAATACTAGAGTGGGATGTTTGAGACTTTAATATCTTCTACATGTAAAACCCCCTGATTTTACCACCAGCAAGTACTAATTTACCCTGTGTTTGTTGTTGCATTTTGAATTTATTTGTCATAAACCCCGCAATATATGTATGTGTGCTTCTCTACCCCAAAGCTGCCTGTGAGACTACAAGTGATGGGGAGGGCTGCTGTGGTGTTTAGGCAGAAGCTGGGTATGGGCAGACAGGGAGAAAATAAAAGGCCTGGCCTTTTGGCAGCAGTTCAAGTCTGGCTGGATAAATTGTATCGCGAAGCTTTAACATATAATTTAATTGTGACTCTGTAAGGGAATAGGAAAACTGGTGTTACTATGTTGTGAGTAGCGCAGGGCAGAACTTTGAATTCATTGATATTTTCAAATAAACCTGAGGGGAATAATACGCCTTTCAAAGATAATTGTTTTTTAGCTTGGAAATCGTTATCTCAGAAAAGAGATGGAGACTTAACTGCTGAGGTAACTCCAGAACTGCTTTCTTGTCCTAATCGGGCTGATACATGTGTGTATGATGGTAAGTACAGTTGGTGAAAGCATTATTAAATTTCACAAGTGAAATCTGTGTCTTGTATGACCCGCATAACAGAAAACAGAAGAAATATCATGTAGGAAAGCATAGAAGAAGTTCAAGGGGCCTTCGAGCATGAAAGAGGCGGAGATGAGATGGAGTCACGAGTCTCTGCGTAATTAGTTGCAGATGGGTATCTGAGAGCAAAGCTAGGTTCTATGGCATCAGACATCAATTGTGTTTTTTCTGTACAGTGGGATAAAGTCATGCTTGATAATTTTAATGACTAGCTATAAGGGAGGGTTGGATTGGGTGTTAGGAGAACTTTTTTTTCATGAAAGGCTTATTGAGCTCTGGAACAGGCTTCCCAAGAAAGTGCTGGAGTCACTATCCCTGGAAGAATTCAAAAGACATGGTGATATGGCACTTAGGAACATGGTTTAGTGGTGGACTTGGAAGTTCTGGGTTAATGGTTGGACTTGATGATCTTGGAGGTCTTTTCAAGCCTAAATAATTTATGATTGCATGATGTTTCAAATGTGATTCTTGATTAACTTATGTGCCCCAGTGTTAAGTTATTGTTACAGCCTTTCTTGCACATTTTTCTTTGAAGCAAAGCTGAGTATTTGGGTTGAATTATGGATGAAATGTTGCTAGCCAGTTCATTTCTAGTTCACTATATGAAACCTGAGATGTCATCAAATTTGTGTTTCTTAATTGGAGATTTAATTTTTATGTTTCTGAAGAACTTGACCTGTCAATTATAGAAAGTTGTATTATAGTGTCACTGGGTAGATTGTGGGAATGTGTATTGATGCATGGATCACAATTATTTTAATTCCATAACTTTATCAGCAACAGACATATGACTATAATAATGCAATTCTCTTTAACACAGTCTGTAAAAACACATTGATTTTATAGCTCCCCAAACTGATTACATTAATATCTGTGCATAATTAGTTTACACATTACTAAATTACTGACAGATTAAAAGTGAAATAGTGCAGTTCATACATGGCCACATAACTGCCAGAAAGGAAATTAATATGGATTCAAATGGTCCTTGGAGACCTGCTCTGAAATAGCAGAAATCTATAAAGACTGCTTGCGTTAGGAAATTTCCACCACCAACATGTTTGTGGTTGATGCTTTGCTAAGTTTGTTAATATGGGTAAAATTTAGTACAGGAAATGATGTTTGAATGATGCTTTTACTGTTACCAGCTCAAGAATGTGTTTATTAAAAGTAAATTCCCAACTTAAACAGCAATTACATTGGATGTGAATATGAACTTTTCATTACCTTTTTAACTGTTTCTAATGAAGTGGTAGTTGCATAAAGTAGCCACTACTCAAGATGCATTTGAAAATTATATTGGTTTTAGATATCGTAAAAATTGTGGACTTGCTTTTGGTGATTCTCCCTCAGGCCAAACACACATTAGAGATAACCCTATAACAAAAATCTGTCTATACAAACTCAAATGGTCCTGATTTTCTGTATTTAGAAGAATTTTGACATAAGCTGTATGAGTCAGCTTTGCATGCAATTCATCAACAGTCTTCAGGCTTTTACTTACCGGATATATGTTGATAAAGACTGGGCTACAGAGATGCCAGTCCAAGGTGTCGTAATGGAAAGGACTGTGAAAAGAATTGGTTGTGATTTTTACAGATTGGTTGTAGCATGCACCAGAAAGTCGTGCTAAGGCGGGTTTTTTTTCTTTTTTCTACTTTTTCTCTTCTCAACCTCATTAGGCCTATATGGAAAATGACGTTGAAAGAAAAATAGGAAGAGAGGTGAGAGGCTCTTCTCATTCATTATGCAGCCAATCTTGTTTTAGGCTTTGGTGAAGGTGGGAGGATGCAACCTCAGTGAATGGGTAGTATTTGTTAGTTAACATGATGTAAGAGTGAATTGTGTTCCCCAAAGACTGAGAGACAGATCTACTATCTATAACCAAATACAAAATGTAAATGCTGCATAGATTTAGTCTCAGTTGTGCCTCCTGAGGCAAAATGCCCTTCAAGGTCAATCAGCATGATGTGCATAAGGATCTGGTTTCTTAGAAGCCTCAGTATTTTGTAACTCTTATTGCCTTTAGCACAAGCTTCTGGACGTTGGTGGCTGACAGGTCTAAAAGTTCTATTACAGAGGTAGAGTGAGGTTTTTATTTTGGGGAAGGATTGCAGCTCCTTCTGTACCTTGTTCCTTTTCTAAGGAAGCCCCTAGTTAACTCTTTCTTACAAAGCCTGAAAAAAAAAAATAGGTTTATGTATGCATGAAAGAACTGGGAAGACAATACTAAATATGTCTCTTTTCTAGCAGTTTTGTAGTTCTCCAAGCAGGTATATTTTTTGCTTTAGAGTGGGCTCATTGGAGGTTTGAGGGCTTTCTTTAAGAGTTTAAATTAGAATCAGAGAGTGATTTGGGCTGGAAGGGATGTTAAAGATCATCTGGTTCTAATTCGCCTGCCATGGGCAGTGACACCTTCAATTAGACCATTTTGCTTACTGCAAAAATTAATCCTTGAAGTAAAGTTATTAATGTGTATTTCACTGGCAAAAATAAGTTTATTGGTCTGTTGTGGGTAAGAAAGGCAAGAAATGTAGAAGGGCTAAGAGTAGCCTGTGCTTTGAATCTTCAAGTACCAACATGGCAAACAGGGTGACATTTCAGGTGAAGCACAATAAAAACAAAGTTCAAATGACAACCACTTAGAGGTACCAAAAGGTTTCACTGTGGATGTATTATTTTCTTTCACATGACTAGTAAAAAATATGTGGATTTACAAAGTAGGGGTGATGTCTCCATTAGATATCTACATTGTTTACACGGAATTAAGATGAATCTGAATGAAAGATGACAATTTTGTTTGTAAGTTTTTTTTTATAAATATTTTAATCAGATATACAGTGAGATGACATGTGGAAGGTCTGCCAGATTTCATGTGGACCATATGAAATGCAGTTGAGAGATCTGCTGTATATTACCTCTGGATTGTTGCATATCTAGCTGAACTATCATGAAGTGCTTTGCTCCTTGCCAGCCAATGGAAGCTGCTTTTGCACTTAATATTACACTGGGAGAAAGCAGTAGCCAAAATTTGTAGGACGAAATAAGGATTGAATAAGGACCTAGGAGAACGAGGCACTAAGAACCTGGAGCTAAGTTTTTAGTGTTAGACAGATACTAGAAGCAGAATGAAGATAAACTGAAGTTTTATTTGCTTGTTGTTTTTTTAAAAAAACTTGAAGAATAGTACCTTCAGCTTTCATGGCTGGGAAACGAATGCAAGGTACAGCTGTTGCCATTTGTTGTAGTAACAAATACCACATTAATCACTAGAACTGTTGGCACCAAAGCAACACCATATTTAGCCTGGTGTTCCAAGTGGGAAGTGACAAACTTCCTGGTTTTAAGTAGAATTACAAAACACCTGTAATACTTAGCATAGTTTAGATAGAGTTTGAATGATATTGTTCAGTAAAGATCTTTGTTCCTGCAGGTATGTTCAATGCATAAGGTAATTACTGTGACCAACTATCTTGCTTAAAACCACTTTGGGGATTTGAATGCTTTGTTTTGACAATGAGTATACCTTGGTAGTTAGTGTTAAGAATTGAGTAATTCCTCCTTTGTAATTATGTCCAGTAAATCACTCTAAATGATATGTTAGGTGTATTTTTCAGAGTTCCTTTGATTTTTAGTGATATGGTGCTCCCGGAATTATTTTTTTTTCTAAAGAGAAAAGTTTTGTTTGCACTTATTACATGTTTTTGTAGCAGGTGTGCTGAAATAGGGAACAAGATTAGATTAGTAGACATTTCTGTATCCCATTACCCATATAAGGCTCTAAAGGTCTGGAATTAGATCTTTTCTACCAATAACATGGCTTTAAGAAGAAACTATGTAAAAAATTAAAACAAAACAGCCCCACAAAAACCAAACCAAACCAAAACCAAAACCAAACAAAAACCAAACCAAACCAAAACAAACAAACAAAAAAAAAAAAAACAACAAACAAAAGAACCACCAAAACTCAAGCAAAAAAAAAAGCTCCAAACTAAAATCCAGCTTTTGACTTTTAATTTATGATGAGATTATGCTGCTGAGGAAGAGCTAAGATTGCTTAGGAGCTGATCACAAAGACTGTTTCTGTTTAATGAGGTATGTTAGTGTTAGAAAAATTGTGAAACATTAGACTGAAGTTTCCATAGATGTTAATTTGACATTTTTACAGGAGTATTCCTTTTTACTTGTCTCTATCAAACAGGTCTGTAACTAAGTAATTTTTTTGTTTTAAGATTTTATTTGCTCCAGAACATTCTTATTTTTATATAGTCTCTTGGTGCTCTCCATGTAAAGTTGCCTGCATTCAGATAGTGTGGGTATAATTTTTTACCAATTGTATTGGTTTCTTCACAAGCCTTACAACTTTGTGGGGTTTCCTTCTTGTATTAAGTTCAGGAAACCTAATATCCTGAAAATTAAGTTGCTTACAATAGAAGGCAAATTGACTTGACAAATCAGTATTTCTTTACTAGGGCTGCAAAACTTTCCCAGCTGAGATATGATTAACATTTTCCTTGATGGCTCAGACTTCCAATTTTTTAAGTTGCATAATCTTAAAAAATGTGGTGGTTTGCAATTGGATAAATGGTGGAACAATTTTTTCCCATAAGAATTAGTCTTTTAGATAGGGACTGTATTCACAGACTTAAGAAGTATGCATTGCTGAAGTACATATAAGAAATACATGGAGGACAAAGGAGACTGTCAGGGATTGTGAAATTGAGGGGAGAGCGACTTTTTAGTAGATGAAATTTTGGTGCCTGGAAGTACTGGATACTTTCTAAAATAAAAATGGAGAGGTGATTATTCAAGATTTTGTATAATAATAATACAGAATCTTGACATTTGGTTGGAGATGATGGTGAAATTTAATGATGTTTCATGAAAGTTGCCATTTATGAAATGTGTGGAATCTTGATTCTTTTCAAATTGTCACTGAATTCAACACAGACAATTTGATGTATTAATCACTCATTTTGAAAAATTCCCAGGAAATTTTCTTAATTACTTTTAGCTTTTTTTTTAATTATTAATTTAGTGTCTTTACACAAAGAAATTCTTCCGCTTAAAAAATCTCCCTCAGTAACAGTAACTGTAGCTGCAGATTCACATTAGTGGAAGTAATCTTATTGCCTTGTAATAGCTGCTTTTTCATTGCTGCTGTCTTCTTCAGGTGGCCTGAATGTAAAAATTCACCATTTTTGCCTAAATTTCCTTCCTTCCTCCTCCCTCTCCCACAAGATTCTTAAGCAGGTTGTTAGTTCTGAGGTCTTTTTTTAAATATGGGAATGCAAAGAGTCAGAAAGGAACAATGTTTCTGCTGGTATTTTCTTATCTTCTATGGATAGTTGTACTTATACTGTATATAAAATGCTGCTGAGCATTTTGGTTTTTTTGGAGGTGGCCTTTTTTTCTCTTAACCATTTTCTCTGAAAGGAGGTCAAACTGGGAGACACTATTTGAAGTGTGAATGCCTATATTCATTTATTTGCCTTTCAGTAGTATCTTAGCATTTCATTATACATCCAAAATTCAAAAATGCTGAAATTTTACAAATTCAGAACATGTCTTCACAATCTTGGGAGGCAGCCATTGTACAACAAAGCCTTGATGTGAAGATGTTCTGCAGTTGCGTGATTGTTGTCAGAAGTCTGGAAGTATTTAAGCTTTTGTTTGTCTTTCCCATTGGATATGGGCTGGAGCAAGTATGAATCAGCAAAGATATTTGGATACCTATTGAATAATCTAAGAGTCTGAAACATTTTCCAAGGGGAAGTCAGAGGAAACACTTTTTACTAACACACTAAATAGAAGTTATTTTTTTCCTAGGAAGTGACATTGAAGGACTTAAGTGTAATGGTTGATAGTGTGGCTCAGATGTTTCTTTGTTTTGGGTTGGTTTTGATTTTTAAGTTGGATATGAAGTTCTACCGTTAAATTAAAAATAGATTCTAATAATAAAAAAAAAAAAAAAAAAAAAAAAAAAAAAAAAGCAATAGAATCATATACAGTTAGGGATCCATTATTTAGGTGATATTTTCTTAACCTATCTTAGGATATTTGGTGTCTTTTTTTTTTTGTTTTGTTTTGTTTTGTTATGCTTTAAAGAGCAAATATTTGTTATTTACAGGTTTCCTTTTCCTTTGATTTGAAAATAATTGCATCAGTGACTTCACCATCTCTTTGGAAGTAAATATGCTAAGACAAATGAAGGAACAGGGGTTTTGTTTTTTTTTTTAAAAAAAAAAGAAAACACAAAATTAATAGTACTTTTTCTGATTTTTTTATTTTTGCTGCTATTACATAGGAATGGTGAGCATGTTTTTTGTGGCTCCCAGGAAGTAAATGTAGAATTTCCCTCCCTTATCAAAAGCAGTTAATCTTTGTCACATGATGTTTTCATAATTTTTGTTTACATTAGGGAAAGAGGGCTTCTGATTAGAGAACTATAAAAAAACCTATAAAACTGTGTCAGAATGAAAGCATCTTTTATATGGATGACAGTGTTTTAAATTAAGTTTTAGGTCCATTCTTAATTTTCAGCAGTTTCTGAAAGGGATGAATATTTAATATAAGGATTTGTGTCTATCATGTTTACAAGTACTGTGGTTTCTTTGTTTCAGAAAATTGTGAAAATTCATTTCACTTTTTAAAAGTAATCACTGACTTACAATTTTACTTCTTTAAATAAGAAGGAGCAGGTGAACATAGTTAAGTAAATGTGACACAAGGGTTAACTGATTGGCAGAGCCTTAACTTGAATGAAGAGATTTCATAACTTTCTCTATGAACTGATTACTACAAATATTAGTATGATTATATGCAGAGATAAATGAGCACTACAGGAATTGTGGTGCTTGTGTTATTCCCATCATGTCTGTCCTTGTCATGTCCACCTCTGTGTTGCTCCACTATTCCCCCTTACCTCCTCTCTCCTACTTCATAATTGATACTTGTGGGACTTATCTCAAAATTTCTTCTCTTGTATTATGTGTGAGATGAAAGGACCTGATATCTTCTTTCCCACCCCTCCCCCGCTCCCCCCAAAAATAAGGAACATAGAAGCAAGCTTCTGTTTATTGAGATATCAAAATTGCAGAATATGGTCTGTGTAGAGTTATATTTACAGTTGTTTGGCAAACAGATGAAGTAAGTTTGCAGCCTAAGTAACAAACTACACAGACATAGCCCTCCATTAAGAGTTGCTTGTATAAGCATATCACATTTCCTGGAATGTAAACCACATTAAAGAAATATATTTTATATGCTGTAAATCTCATTAAAGCACTGAAATTAACTCAGGTATTTTTTTTATATTTGCTTCGACTTAGCAGCATTTGTAGCAGCACTTCCAAATGTATCGCAGCTTTCCATGTGTTTCTCCACAGTAATGAGCAAACATGAATACTTGTTATTGTACTTTTCTTCTTGCAACAATGTACTTAAAAGTTGCTGTGCCATTCAGACTAGTTCTCCTAATTATGCTGTATATGCGTCAGTAAACAACATGAGGATGCAAAATCTGATTTTAGACGAATTAATTAAATTTTGAATTCAAAGCACATCACAAAAATTATTTGACTGTTTTCAAGAAAGACGAAATCCTACAAGCTGCTTCAGTTCTGCTAAATCCCTGCCCCTCTGAAACTGAGAAAATGAATATTCAATATTATTTCCATTTGAGTCCCTTGACATGCTATTGATTCACTTTATTTTCCCAACAATTTCTGACAGATTTCCCAATGTGGATTACTTATGCGCTTTGATATTCATTTTGTGACTGCCTTTGAAAAGCACATAAAAATTAGAGCTGCAGAAAGCTGCTCACCAGAGCTTCAAACTAGTGAACATGACTCTTGGAATTAGTGTGTTCATTGCCACAGGCATGTGCAATTTTCAGCATTCAAAATACTTAGTATTAACTGAAGGTAGAAAGTGTTGAAGAGGTCAAAATTAAAGACTGCTCCACTGGCTCATAGCAACATTACTGAAAGAATTTTAACACTCTGCAAGGTATGCTCCTTCAATGTTCAATGCATGATGTATTTCAGTTAAGTTGTCAGCACACTGTGTACATTTTAGGTACATGAAAGATAAATGACAGAAGCAGCAGACTTGGGTAATAAAAATGATATTGGCATGAATGTAAGCTGAAAAAAATAGCATAAATCTGAAAGCAAAGACCTAATGCTGAGTTGATTTTAGAATTTCTGTGTTTATAAGGTGACTTTCTGAGGTATTTTTTTATTCTCTGTAGCCGAATAACCTACCAAACTGACAGTAATTGAAGAGGACAGGATGCATTTTTGTTTTACTGTGGGAGTACACACATGTCTTTTTATTTTAAAACTGTTTTTAAAAGCATATAAACCAACACCACACCCACCCTCTCAATCTCCCCAAATATGCGTGAAGAAATACAACCCTCTCTATCCTGGGGTAAAGAAGGAGTGCATGGCCTAGACAAAATCTGAGGGTCTCTATTTCCTTCTCACTAAGACTAAAACCATATTTTTCTGCTGTGGGTTGTCTCTTGTCCATATTTTGATATTCCTGTTTTGCTAAGAAATTCCTTTCACATTAAAGTATGTCTTTTGCTGTCTCAATTTGTCATACATTGGAAGGTGCAGCGGCATATGAATTCTTAATATTCAGAAATTTGGCCTGTTCTTGCCTTGCTTTGAGTGCTGGGGGTAGGACAGGAAGTTGACCTTAACAAATATATTAAGTAATTCCATTTGTGCAATTTCTGGACCATATTATAAAATTAAGAGATTATTTGAAGTTCCTTAAAATTCTCACTTAACAGTTTCGTAACAAACTCGTGGTTTATAATAAGACTTCTTTCTGATTCGTTATGAGAATTTTCTGGCAAGGCATCCTCTGACATAATTTGAGATTTCTAAACATCCAGATGAACTGGTATCAACTAGTAGCAGTTACTGCTCTTAACTGGAAGCTATTGAAAATGCTTTGAGAACTTCCAAGCCACTTACATGGCTTACTAATGTCTTCTAGATTGCTGATATAAAGATGACTTGTTGGACAGTCGTGTTAACTGAGGGTGAGGGTGCATTTGCCACTATTCCTAAAAACTTTCTGATTTTGTCTTCCTAGAATAAATGTGACGGAAAGCTAGAAATCTAACTATATTGATATTTCAGTTCTGTGAGTTCTAGGAAAATAAACAATGGTTAGAAGAAAAAGCTCGTATTCCACTGAGAGGGGAAGATAAAATGTAATCTCAGCCTTTATTAGAAATCAGGGAAGCCACGAGCTATCAACCTTGGGGCAAAACTCTGCAGGAAAGGAGGATTCATTAGTTTTGTTCCTCCAAAAACTGGTCAGCTTGGTTTGGAGTCATGTTTACCTAAAGCAAATATCCTATTGCTGTGGGAAAAGCCCCCACAAGTATCACAGAAACTGACTAGCTAATTTAGAAATCTTTATTGTAAATAATGCTGTCAAATGTGCCTGCTGTCTTGGAAAAGGGATGAAAATATTTTGTCCAGCCTCTCTCTCTCTCTCAGCGGTATGTTCATAACTGGTTATACACAAGTTACATTTTTGGAGAGTAAGTTCCTCATTGATGGTGTCAGAAAGTAGTTCAGTGTCATGAATCCTGCGCTGGTGCTGTTAGGTTATATCTGCGGTAGTTTTATCTAGTTCAACCTCCTTCTTAGAGCAGGAGTGACTTACCAGTTAGATGAGGCTGCTCACAGTTTATCCAGCTGAATTCAGTAAATCTCAGAAGCTGGAGATTACACAGCCTCTTTGAGTGCCTGGTCTAATGATTAAAAACTTCTTCTTTCTTTTTTTTCCCCTGCAAGACCTTTTCCTGTAGAACTCCTTCCTAACTACCTGGTCCTTAGCCTGCACTCTTTCATAGAGTTGTATTCCTAAAGAGGTCCTTTTCTCTGTGAGGATCCTGTTTTTATTTTTCTGACTTGATGAGATCCCTTTGAATATAAACTGCTTCCATCCATGATTTGGCATAATCTGCAAACTTGCCAAAGGTACTCCAGCTCCATTCGCGCTCACACGAATTAAATATCCCTTGGATCTGTAATTCAGCTATATGGCAAATTCGTCTGATTTGAAGATGTAAACATTGTATCAATCATTAGGATTTGCTAAGTTAGCACAGTGAGAAAAGCATCTCTTAAAGGATGATTTGTCTTTTTTTTTTTTTTTTTTTTTTTCCACAGAGTTCTATTAATATTTCTGTTCATGTAACCTGTAAAAAGAATTTGAGGATATATCATGTGCTTCTGAATCATCTTCTCATGCCCATGGCTGACCTTAACATTGTACTTGGATCTGTAATTTGGAACAGTACAGTATTAAATATCCTCAAGGTTTCTGTTTCTGCTGACATAATCTGGGTAGCCTTGAATTTCTTTTTCCTTAAGCATTCTTTTCACTGAATTATGCATTTCCTTGATAAGAGGGAAGATACTCTTGACTGGCATTAAATAATATTCTATAGGCTTCATAATTTGGAGGTAAAGATAGGAGCAACAGAGTTAGATATGCTGCTGGGGTGTGTTTAATTCCATTCTGCTTTGCCAACTAAAGATTTGGAAGGAATTTGGGTTTAGAGCAGGCCAACACATGATCAAGAGGAGATCTGTTCTTTCAAAGTATAATCATAGAATCACAGAATAGTTAGGATTGGAAAGAACCATCTAGATCATTTAGTTCCAACCCCCTGCATGGGCAGTGACACCTCCAACTAAACCATGTCACCCAACACTCTGTCCAACCTGGCCTTGAACACCACCAGCAACAGAGCATTCACAACTTCCCTGGGCAACACATTCCAGTGCCTC
>JARCZZ010049045.1:0-12465 GCA_030323915.1 Brotogeris chrysoptera | reverse complement strand
CCTCATGGCCCTCCTCTGGACTTGTTCCAACAGTTCCATGTCCTTTTAATGTTGAGGACACCAGAACTGCACACAATACTCCAAGTGAGGTCTCATGAGAGCAGAGTGCTCCTTTTTAACTTTTACCATCCAACTCAGGTGCCCAATTTAGGAGGCTAAAATCACTAAGGTCTCCTTAAGCAAAAAGGGAGTGTTACCTTCAGACTTGGAGTCAAACATGAAATGAATTGCCCAGGAAAAGAGAATCATCCCACTGGTGCTTATAGCTATCTCAGCTGCAGAGTCCTGTGTATAGGTGGTTTGCTTCGGATTTGTTTTAAAGTTAATAGCACAATTATGCCAAAGAGTCTAAAAGGCAGGATCCAGTACCCCTGATACAGGCCAATTCCCTGATGATGCATCTTTCCCATCCTCTGTTGAAATAAGTTGCTTTAGCTCAATAAGTAAATGACTCAGAGTTGCTCATTTTTCCCAAAACAAATTGCCGAGGGCCTGCGCTTCTGAGAATTCCATTAAATAATCAGGTATCTCCAAGTAGATGTTGTATATGAACTGTCTTTAAGGTTATCAAGTCCTGAAGTAATTATTTCCCCTGGAAGTGGCCCCGCTGGGCTATTAGTGTTGCTCAACGTGGAACGGTTGGGGTCTCGTGAGGGTGTAAGCCGACTCTGTCACCCGTTTCAGAAATCTACCTTGCTATGGAATGTAGAAAAGACAAATCAACTACAACAATGAAGAAGGAAGTTTGGAGGGTTTTAGGGAAACTGCACCACTTCTTGCTTGTTGATGTTTTACCACAAGAACAAAGCACACAGCTCTTAAAAATTATCTGTGCTACTGATCTCCTTTTTGGCAGGTTTTTAGCCACTGAGCTACCCAAAGAAAACAGGTGCAGGTACTTGCAGCATAAAGCCTCGTAAAGAAATGTATATGCTTATCCAAAGTTTCTTTGCACTGCCTCATCCGCATTACGCTTGTATCCTACTGTGGCAAGCATAATGCAGATATAATAAAAAGCTTAATCCAAACAGAGAAATGAAAAATCAGGATTTCAGGCGATAGCTGTCCCTTTCAAATACCATAATAATAAAAGCTTGTTCCCTTGGAATAAATATATTTAACCTCCAAAGAGTTATCACTGCATTACCTCCCGACCACTTATGAGAAAGAGATTCAACTGGCTCATGAGTTTTCTGTCTTCTATGCTCATGACAGAAAGATAATCATCCTCAGGGGTGATATATGTTAAATACTGCATCACTATGCCAAACGGGCAGCAGCTGCTCCATTCTTTATGGGACTGCCATTTGCTCCCTCCCACACCCTACAGTCTCTGGACAACAATTGCTTTTCCTTCTGAAACCTATTTTGCTGTATTTAAAACTGTCATTAAAAGTTTAGCTCCCTGAAGAGTTCTCTAAACTGGGCCACTGTTTGTAAACACAGTGATTCGAAATTATTTCCTTAATTTCCCTGTGGCCTGCTAGAATATGGGCTGGTTTTATTTTATTCCCCCCCCCATATGCACTGAATAGCTTTATACTACAAAAGCAGCAGCAAAGGATCAAGTGAGAGGGGGCACCAAATGGGGCCAGGTATGCCAGGGCCCCTCTGGTTGCTGCAACGGCATTCCTGAAGGGCAGGTTTGGGACGTAAGGGTGTGCTGGGATTGGGATGCTCCCTGAGGGTCTGGGCTTTCTTTTATTTGTGGTGTTAGGCTACACACACAGGTTCTGGAGATAAGTGCCATTTTATTTCTGTTTCAGCATCCATCTCCTGGTTAATCTGGTTTGGTGAATGGGGATCTCGGGCGTCATCTTCATTGTCTGCTTAGTATAATTAGGAGGTTTTGCAATTGTGTGACATGCTCTAGTGAGGTCTAACCAGCAGCAACCCCACACAGAGCAGAGTATTAGGTTTGAGTTGCCTACTGTGAACAGATATATGATTGTTTTAGTTCCCTTTTGGCAGCTGTCATTCAAGGAAATGTAAGGTTATAAATAGAAAAGCTAAGGTACAACGTGAACAAGCTATAATGATGGGGCTGGTTTCTCTCAGACCATTCTTTAGGTTAACCTATCAATGTGCTGCCTTCTCACAATATATTTAGGACGTATGCCTATTTCCGGGCAAAATCCAGCAAGCTTTATCAGTGTAGGAAACCTGAAGAAAATTCTCATTTTACCTGGGGTTTTCTGCATCTTTTTTAAGGATTCAAGAAATGCATTTTTGATCTTGATCCCTTTTTCAAAATCCTCACTGGATTTACAAATAGCAGCTGAACACAAGAGACTAAAAAGGAAACTATGGGAGAGGGGGTAGATTTCCAATTGGAAACCTCACCATGAAGCTGCTACCCAGGCAGTTTTACACATAGAGAGGAAAATTGTTGCTCCAGTAGCATGAACTTTGGGAGAGGCTGCTCCTTCCTTACAAACCCCTGGTAATACATGCTGGGAGCCCAGAGGAAACGGAATACATGACAGATATCTCAGTCATCCAGCTCTTCCAAGACAGTGCCAGAGTCCACGCCATTTTGAGATGCTTCTCAGCATTACATCATTACTGGAGTTCATCAGCATGCTTTTATTTATTATGGCCAAGTTACAAACGAAAATGTGAGAGGGCTGTCCAAAGACTCATCCTTCCTTACTGATATTCTTGTCTTCACTACATACAATCTTTCATAGGCCTTGCAGTATTTTAGTACTACCTTTCTTCAGCTTAATAATTTCCCTTATGTCCCTGAGCGATGCTTTAACTAAGTTCAAATAAATGAGAGCTACAGCATTCCTGTTCTGTAGAAAATCAGGTTCATTACCAAAAAGGATCCTACCTTTGGTGCAGTTTACACCCATGTACTGTCACATTTCCTTTTGTATTTTCACAGTTTCTAATTGTTCTTACCTTTCGAATTTGTTTTGAATTCTCTTCTATCTTGGCAATCAGATTACAGGGCCCAAACAACTTTCCCCTCATTAACTCATAAAGTGTTAATTTGCTGTTTTCCATCTACCGTCACAAACTTAGAGAGGTGCAAAATATTTGCTGCTGGAGCTATGATTTAGGCTCTTAATTTCTAGAATGGCAATTATCCGGTCTGTCCAATTCTAACTGCATTTTCTAATATGCTCTTTGTGGCAATTTCCAGTCCTATGGAATTTTAATTTCCCTTAATATTCCTCTTCCTGCCTTCTGACAGTCTTGTATTGCTGTAGCCTTTTTTATTTCATTCCTTTTATGTGCATTTAAAGTAGCCGCAGAGATTACGAGTCAAGTCTCTTCTGTTCTTGTCACCTTTCCTCTAAGCCTAACACTCATCTTGCCAGTCATGCCAGACTTGATTGCTAAAGGTCGGATATGCCATGTACTCAGGGAATTATCCATCAGTCAACAAGGCTCTTGTGCCCATGATTTCTTCCTAGGGATTGGATATCTGAAGTCTTTCTCCTAGAGCCAGTTCTTGAGCTCCATGTTGATCTCCTGTGCCTTGTCCTATTTCATTCTCCTTCTCTAGGGATGAGTTGTAACTATTCCTGTTAGAAGCTGTTTGCTGTCAGCAGGATGCTTGTAATATAAACGCGCCCTTGAGTGGAAGGGATTAGGACTTCTTGGTTTTTATCTCCTGTGAAATAAGTAGTCTGGGAGTACTGGAGTAATTTCTCGAGGGATGGCACTTCCACATTCAGAAAGAAGATTGCTTCTCTGAGTATGCTGCGTATACAAAGTACTGGCAGTTGAATTAGTCAAGAGATAGCATCTGTTTTGAGTCCGGTAGACACATAGGAACAAGAAAACTTCCATTTTTTTCTGTAATAACCAATAGATAGAACCTTGCCTCAACAATGCAGAAAAACACACAATGTTTCTTCAAGTTCCCCTAAAGTTATCAGCATTTACAATAAATGCATAATTTAGTAGGGAAATAGTTGAAAGTAGCGCTTTTCTTGGCTTTTAGCACTGCATGATCTGTGATGTATGAAAAAGCTGGAGGGCAACTTGCATTACAACAGTAGGATCTTATGACAGCTAGATAAATCAGAACAACTTACTCTACAAAGTGAGGAGAACCTTGAAATTAGTCCTCTTGCATACTTAAGGCTCAGTTTTACTTGTTTTCTGCATACAGAATAATACAGTCCAAAGCACTTGTGACAGGAAAGAGATCTTCAGCCCTGTTATGTTTTGTGTTATCTTAAGGAGGAAGGAATGGTCTTATAAGTGTATGTTTCTTCCTTAAAGCAGTAGGAGGGTCCTGCCTTTCTAACTTTAAGTAGCTCCCTAACTTTGAGATGGTGGTAGATGAAGTGAATGTCAGTGGAACATACCTGATTTTTGTCTTTCTTTTATTTTTCTGATAGTTCGGAAAGAAGGATGCAGTAAAGTGAATTAGAGGGTATTTTAACATAAAAGTGCTAAAAAGAGCTGTGGCATCTGTTGAGCCTGCAGACCTCAGCTTTCTGGTCACGAGCGAAAGCTTACACAGGTGCCAGAGACAGTTAAGACAAGGACCCAAAGGGCCAGCATCACCTGCAGGTGGTCACTTTGAAGATGTCTACGAGAGCACTAGCTGTTCTACCTTAGCAGGTGATCGCCAGAAGCTAGGGTTTCATTGAGGAAGAAACTGCCTTAAAATTTGCCAGGAAAACTATTCTAGGTTTACTATTTACTAGGAAAACTATTCTAGGTTTTATATTGCTGCACTAGGCAAATACAACCAGAGCCCAGATAGCTTGGCACTTGCTGATCCTGTGTCAGGCCACGACATTCCTGATGGTGGAGTTTCTCAAAGCAACTACATATTCCTCTGTTTTTCCTGGAGTTTAATACAGGTCAGGCTGTTCTACTCCATAGAAAAGTTTACCTTGGAACTATCAGTATTCTGAAAAGCCCTACTTTACAATAATGGCGTTTAGGAAATAAATGATGCTTTAAATAGCCAGAACTTGAGTTTTGTTCTCATGTGACATCACTAAGACCTCCTAAATGCAGTTATAGAGTTAGAATTCACAACTGCTTGTGACATATTATTTCTTCTGCTGTATAAATGGTTAGAAAAGTTATCCAGCTTTCAATTCTTAAGTTACTAGATTACAGCTTTAAAGCTGGTTCTGGAGGGAAATAAGGTGGCATTTCTGTTGATGCTTAGTAATTTCAGGTAATGCTCCATTAAATACTTCATCTCCTGAAGAAGCTTTCTTTGACTGGTGAAATTCAGGCACTCTTAGCCAGGGGACACCTTTTTTCTCCTCTATGCTTCTACCCAAACAGGGGGTCCCTGCTCCTGCAGTGTGGGAGCTGTGGGGCAAATGGCTTTCTTCACTGTCCTGGTGGGACTTCAGCTAGCATTGAGAGCAGGTTTTTTGCACAAAGTAATGCCCTATTTGTCAGTGAACCAATGTGGTACAAAGGATGGGTCTCTCCTAACAGATTAAGGTAGCAAAAGAAAGAAACCCTTTGTGTTGGCTCCTGCTACGCCTCTCCAGACAACTGGAACCACCTCTCCATTACTGCGACATCACTCCAGAGCTGAGGATTTGTTGTTTATTTTGATCTAGTGATGTATGTGATAAAGGCACAATTTTTCTAACAAAAAAACCTGTTAGCTCTGACATATTGTATTATTAAATTACTATTTTCCCCTCCCAGTTCCTATCAAATACATCAAACAAACTGTGAAGAACAGTTTGTTGGAGCCAAATGGTTTCTAAGTGGTTGGCATCAATCATGAGCAGACCATTCTGTCAGGTGCTGGGCAGGATGCGTGCTGACGTCCATCAGAGACAACTCAAGTCCTCCCTGACATGATGCAGAGGTGGTGGAGTGGCAGCGTGCAGCACACACGGGTACCACCGCTGAGACTCAGGGACGCAGAAAGACAAATAAGCTTTCCGTTGTAGTTTTCTTTGAGGGAACATGTGCCTGTCAGTTGTTTGTCTCTGCTTACTGTGCGTCACTTGTGAAAACCCACAGAGATTCCACGTTCCTTGGAAGTCAGGGCTGGACAGAGCTGAGATTTTGCTCGTACTGATGATCCTCGCCCTGGAGGATTGTAACCAAGTGTCAGGGGACAGTTCTTACAGATGGTAGAGATTTTTCTGACAACACGGGCTCCCCATGGGAAACCAGATCATTAAATTGATCCCACCCCCATCAGAATGTTCATACAGCTGCTTGTAAGGAGTTTATTTCAGGCCAAAGGAAGGAGATGGGAAAGCTGTGACTGAAGTGGGTAGATGGGAAAGAAAGGAACAGTCATAGGTACATGAAGAATCGGCTGTGTGCTTTTCCACTTCATGTAAGGAGGTTCACTATCATTAGATTAGAAACAGTTTACTGTGGTCCAGGCCAGAGCCAATTCTATTCCACTGGGTATAACTATTCATTTGTTTCTCCTGAATCTGAGGAGCTCCACCAAGAGACTGACAGAGATCAATCACAGACTTGTCCTCAGCCTGGTGTTTGGTTTTGGTGATGGATTCTGAAGCTCAGACGTGCAGAGGATGCTGGAAAACCAAAGCTCAGACATATGCCTACATTTCCCTCTGGTTCTCATGGCAAACTGCATAATTTTTTAGGATTTTTCCGAGGCCCTATGAAAACACTTATGAATTTTTAAAGTTTCAGGACGTTGTGAATGATGTTTTCCTTTTATTTCAATTTAGGTCATAGTCCCTGTGTCTAGAAAGAGGAGTTTAGGGTCGGTCTTAACACAAGAAAGGCGGCCACAGAGTGGGAAATGTGGCTATGTGTTGGTCTGTCTGCAGGGAACACTTCGCCTACATTCCAGTGCTTTGGAAACACACGTGGAAACACGGTGTTCATTTTTCTGCTTGCTTTTATGAGATTAGTAATGCATGTAGCTGGGATCAGTTACAATAGTCCTCAGTGACATGAGGGTCTTGGGCTTCTGATCAGATGCCACAAGATGTAGTTCCTGTAGAAGAAATGTTTCACGTGGGTCCACCCTGTCTTTTCCAACGCATCTCGTCAGGTTTCCTTCACATGACTTGGAGATGAAAATGCCTTTTCTCTGAGAGAGCTTCATTTAAAAATCATGACCAAATAACCTGAGTTTCAAGCAAACTGGATGAAGAGCCTGTCAAAAAGGGGTCGGTGTGGAACTTGTTAAGGCAAAACCTGAACTTTTCATCTGAAATCTATTTCTCACTCTTCTGCACTATGTTCCCTAGTTCCCAGCAGCCCCCAAGTGATCCTGTTACTTTCTGTGCTCATTTTGAATGATTAGTGTCTTCTAGATAGATGCTACTGGCTTGCAGACACCTACCTGGGAGTTTTCTCAAGCTGCCCTTAATATAGCCAACATGTTTTACAGACTGTCAGAACCAATCTTCTCTTCTGGAGTGAGTCTTCACTTCCAAAAGAATTTATGAATATTATGAACCAAATTCTGCCTCCAGATACGTCCCTGAGTTTGCACCCTTGAGGCTGTTCTGCCTAGGCTGTCATTTTCCAGGGTCGCTCCCAATCTGCCTGCTAGCCACTCACACCAGTGAGTCAGCAGGATTCACTCGCCTCTCCCAGGAAGACCAGCTCTTGCTAAACAGTGAGTTCACGGGCAAACACAGCCATTTGTGTCATCACGAATTAACCTCAGAAATAGATTCAGTTGTGTTGTGCCACCAGGAATTCATTTCCAAGGACAGCCTTTCTGTGGGAGTAGGGGACTGTCCTCAGTTCCCGGTCACTGCTGGGCCGTGCTGCCAGGAGCTAGTGGTGACAGCGCTGGCTGTGGGGTGCTGGACACCATCTCTTCCGTGGGGAGACTTAAAGACCAACATATGTTCTTTAATATGTACCAAAATGGGAGTAGGTCAGGGCTGAGTAATGCGCTGAGGGTTTTCTCATGCGTCCTGGGAAATGCTTAGAGCGAAGCCTGGGTGTTCCGATACTTGCCTGACTGTGGATATTGATCCTGCAGTGTTTTGTATTCAGGAATCAGCAGAGTTTGATTTGGCTTGAGCCAAGTATGCAAGAGCTCTCTCAGAGTGGAACTGTTACTGCTTTGGTGATTAAGTAACCTGTACTTTTTTTGGCATTTGAGTTCAGCTAGTTAGGTCTTACGATCTAATTACCATTTGGTGTTTGATAACTTAAGATACTGTCGAGAACCTCTAAATTAAATATTTCAGGAAGAAATGTCCTCCCTGAGAATTTAATGCAATTTGTTAAAACGAACCAATTTTTCTTCTGTTCACCATTGTTTACTTGGTAGTTTATTCATTAATGTTTAATGCACAGAATGAAAACTTAATGACCCCTGCATGCAGCATTTCACTTCGTCCTGAACTGCTCTTTGTCTTTTTCTCCTCTTTCATTTCTTTGGCAAAAGCTGACAGTCAGAAAACATCCCCTGTTTGCCATTGTCTATGAACCTTAGGAATGACTGAGCAATGATCCCTGGCAGCAAATCATTTTCTGTCCATCTTATGAGTGTCACCATAGAGATGATGATCATTGCACATATATACCAGTGGATTGTGTGCCTCAGTACTTTGCTGTCTCATGTAATTATCCTATATTAGCATGCTGAAATGCAGGTTTATCCATAGGAGTCACATTTCATGGGAGAAACTGTTCACCCCCTTATAGTGTCATTTGATAATTCTGTCTGCATCTGACAAGTATGTCAAAGGGGGAGGGTACTTGCACACATCATACCTCTCATTTCATAGTAATTATACATTTTGTAGCAATTTAACACTGGTCCTCAGTCAGCAGATTGAAAACTGTGGAAAGCTCAGGCTATTAAAGCCTGGGGTTTCAGATTCGGACCAGTCTTTGTTTTACTTTTCACATGTAATGAGCAAACGATAGGTAATATTCCAGGTAACTGGAAGCATCTTTTGCATCGGCTTTACAAGAAGAGAAGTGAACCACAAAGTAGTTATTTGTTTATATCTGCTTTTTATCCCTGTTCCTTTTAGGTGGTTGGACTTTGTGTATTTAAGTTGAGGGACTTTGGCCCTGTTGCTTGATGATTAAGGCAAAGTGGTAAACCCAGTTTGTTTATGTTCATGACAAAACAAATATGGTCTGTGCAGCAGAGCAGCACAATCTGAACGATATAAAAGCAAGGGAAGGATGGCTGGTGTTCGTATCTCTTCATACAGAACAAATTATCCCTGTGAGAATGGGAACGCTTCCTAAAAACCCAAACATACTGGTTAATTTTTTATCCGTCATATGTGGAAGACCAGTATGTGCCTAAGATTTGGTTATGCCATACAAAGTAAAACCACGGGTACCCAGAAAAGTCTGTAGCACAGGCAGGAGAGGACACAACCATAGAGATGGGTGAAGTTCTCCATATGATAAAACAAGTCCAAGGAAGAGCTGAGAATGGACGTCGTTGTTCAGCATCCACTGCCATAAATTGAAGATGTTTCATCTTTTCTAAACCCTGACTACAAAGAACAGGATGATAGTAACACTGCAATAGTGACAGCCTGGTCCAAGAAATACTGATACCAAAGCATTTGTTGTGCAGTTTAGGCATCCCTGATAACCCATAGTCCAAAAGATTTATTTCGTAGCAAGGTTTCCAGCTTTCAGATGTATTTACTGAAGACACTGAGAACAAAATCACCTCACTGTGTGATGCAGCTCAGGGAAAGAATTATGAAGCAGGTACAGTGAAAAAGAGACTTCCTGCATTGCTTTCCTGGCTGCTGGTCTGAACGGGCTCCTTCCCCACGCTCTTGTGCTTCAGTGGTGACCATGGAGGTGGAGGAAAGAGTACGTTGGGTATGAAGAAAGGAGTATGAAGAAATTGTGTTCAAGGGTGACTGTTGCTGGGAGGTTACATTGGTCACAGGCTTTTACCTTCAGGCTCTCAACAATTTTAGCTAAAATGTCTCTTTTAACCGGATTGAATTAATTTATCTTTAATACAGTGGATCATAGAGTATTCCACTGTGGAACAGCTGGTAATGCCCTTTTCCCTATTCTTCTCCAAACAGGCTAGTCGTTATCTGTACAGACTTCATCAGATGCTGCTATTGTCCTTCTTTTGCACTGGATGCCTTTTGAAGAAACTGTTGTACACCTCGTTCAGTGTCTTCAGTTTGCAAATAGCTTGTTAATTTATGCCTGGCTTTCTGCAACAACAAAGGACATAATTTTCCTGTTAAGACACTTTTAAATGATAGGCTCTTGATAGGGTAGAAATGATAATGGGTGCTGGAGGAGCAGAACCAAATCTTACCTGTTTGGACTCTGCATCCATCACTGTTATGTCTGACTACCCCTCAAAATGATAAATGCAGCATCCTCTCTTCTCTCAGGAGGGAATGGAAGCTGTTTGTTGCTTTTTACTTTTCAGCAAGGGTGTAATGAGGTGGGGAAATGGTCTTACATGTTTCTGAGTTTTCTACATGATCTTCTCTAATGGCAATTTCCACTTTTACCATTTCACTTCAGTTTTCTGCTCACCCACGCTTCCTTCTTCAGCTTGACATTCACTTCTATCACTGAAGTCAGTGTACCTGACTCCAAATGCAATTCAGCAACACATTTACAAGTAAAAAGAAGCTATTTTTATCTCTTCTTACTTTGGATACTCTTAAAAATAATTCCTCATTCCCTTGTGTTTCCAGCACTAACTTTTAACAGAGCGTATGATAAGGAACTGATACCATGCTCTTTGATGCTTCCTTAGCTTGAATGGAAAGGAGAAGCTTGAGAGAAGCTTTTCATATGATTGTTTTTAAATAGGTCTGTGGCCACCCAGAATTGGTATTGCTGGCTATGACTGATGCTGGTCGCTGGTCTCCAGTGACCAGTTTTTATTGTTCTACAATTTATCTACTCGTTTTGCCAAGATGCCATGAAAATTAAGCTGTGTACTTTTTTACTATCCCTTCAGATACATGCACACAGTCGTTCTCCCCCACAAGTTCTTTTTCAGCTTGATTTATAAAGAATATTTATACTTTATTGCAATAAAACAGATGAGAGAAATACTCCTAATAATACTATCCGTGTAGCTGAAACAATGCCTGAACTTTTCTACGTCACAGTCTTTGCTTCTACTTCCACACTAATGTCTGGGAAGCAGAAGCATAAAGCACAGGAGGAGAGGCTGGTACCCAGGTGCGATAGTTGCTATTGAACTGAAAACATGGTGTGGGTTTTGTGGGGGTTGCCACAGCAACAACATCATTTACGGAACATAATCCCATTAGGAGAAAGCATTTTTAAACAGAGCTAATTGTACGTGAGTTTATATTGCTTCACAACCTGTTTTGGGAAGATTTCATTTTTAGGATGCTAATAAAAGACTGATTAAAAGCATTACACATTGTCCTAAATTGCCTACAGAAAGAGAGGACATAAGAATTATGGAAATTATTGCTGATATCCTTAGATTGAACCAGTATGATAAGGTAAGTTAATTTGCGTGCTCATTCCTGTATTGGAAGTCACAAGATAGCAACTCTACCTGTATTACAGTATCAGGTCTTTAAATTCTGGTCTTTACAAAAGCTTGCTTGAAATGGCCCTTTCCCTTAGAGACCATTTTCATTCCTCCAGACTTTCAAATCTGTCTGTCTTTTAGACATTTTGGTAGCTTTTCCTCTGCACTGACTGCGTTACACCCTAAGAGGTGTATAAAGCTGGTTGATAATTGACTGAAAGCAAGCTAAGGGATTGTAAAAAAGCAGAATGAATAAAACTAGGATGAAATGTATCACCTGTGGGAAGGAAAAGTTAGATTTAGGCAGAAAACAATGTAAAAAGGAGTGCTGAGATCTGCAGGCGCTATAAGGAACCAGGGATTTTCAGCTCAGTGTTCTAAGAAGTCCTGTTTAGAAGTCTATCCTTTTAATTTTAGCCTTGCTTCAGAGAAATGTTGCTGCCATATACCGAAGTAATGGAAACAGAGATGTTGTCAATGGTGAAACAGCAGGATTGTACTTATTGAATTATAGCTGATAGGAGTCTTCTGCTTAGTAACGCTCCTGGCCACCAGTCATGTTTCTATTAAGGAGGTGATCGGTAGGATTCATTAACACTGCAAGTCAGGGAGGTCAAGAACTCAGGTTCAGAAGGTATTTGAATATCTGTACAGCAGCTAAAAATACCTGCAGTTGCACAATATTGGTGATCATGCTTCTTTGTCTCCTCTCCCTTTCCATGCCCCTCCACCCCATATGAGGCGATCTTCCATTTAGGTCCTGTTTATACCTGAAACAAATGGGATGGATGCTGTGGGAGGCATGGTGTGTATGTGGACGCAAGTTCTCAAGAGTTAGAATCAAAGAATCATAGAACAGTCAGGGTTGGAAAGGCCCTTAAAATTGTCCAGTTCCAACCCCCTGCCATGGGCAGGGATGCATCCCACTAAACCATGCCATCCAAGGTGCTGTCCAACCCGGCCTTGAACACCACCAGCGATGGAGCATTCACAACTTCCCTGGGCAACCCATTCCAGTGCCTCAC
>JARCZZ010049044.1:0-18682 GCA_030323915.1 Brotogeris chrysoptera | reverse complement strand
TGATAACAACAATGGTTTTAGTTTACTGTGACCAAGGACTTTCTGAGTCTCATGCTCTGCCAGGGAGGAGGGGAAGCGGGGAGGAAGCAGAGACAGGACACCTGGCCCAAACTGACCAAAGAGGTATTCCATGCCACAGCACGTCATGCCCAGGATGCAAAAACAAAGGGCAGAGACCCGGAAGGTGGGAATCCACTGCTTGGTCAGGCTAGGTATAGGTGGTGAGCAGTTGTATTCTCTTTCCTTGTATTTCCCTTGTCATGATTATTGTTTGTGGCAGCAGTAATGGTTTGTGTTATACCTTAGTTACTGAACCGGTCTTAGCCTGCAGGAGTTGTATTCTTCCAGTTCTCCTTCTCATCCCTCCAGGAGTGGGGGGGAAGAAAGAGGGGGAAGTGGGTGAACAAATTGCGTGAGTTACGGCTTAAACCATGATAGCTACCCAGCTACTTCGCAGTGATACAAAGAAGGGATCTGACCTAAAGGAGTGATGAATAATTTCTTCACCAAAAGGGTTGTCAAGCACTGGTACAGGTTGCCTAAGGAAGTGGTTGAGTCGCCATCCCTGGAAGTATTTGAAAGCCATGTGGAGGTGGTGCGTGGGGACTTGGCAATGTTAGGCTAAGGCTGGACTTCATGGTCTTAAGGTCTTTCCAACATAAATTATTCTATGTTTCTATATTAATGCGTATTACATATGAGTTCATAATCCCATTTCTTGTGTCCATCCAGGCTATCCCAGCAAATTGGAAGTGTAATACAAATACCCCAAAGAATGGAAAGTTATCAAAATCTATTGTTTCATGTCACTGGCTTCTATTCTATCACTTCTTTTAGTTTGTAACTGCAAGATAACATGAGGACTTCCACATCATATACTACATCAGTACTAGCTGAAATACTGTGAAACTTCAAACTTGCACTGTTCTCATTTGCTCAACCTTAACTGAATATGACCCACTCAGTATTTCTGGCTTCCTATTCAGAAATAAGGGACACTGATGATTTAAAGCATCATGTCATTTATGGCCAGGGTAACACATCATAAATGATGCTAGAATTTGTTAAAAGTCATAAAGTGCTGAAAAAAATTTTTTTTTTTCTTTTTAACAGAAAAAAAAAAACACCCCAAACTAGTTTTGTTTTAGGAGGAATTGAGTCAATGTAGCATTTATGTGAGCGCAATATTCTGGCACCAAGTTACACAGAATAGTGGAATAACCTCACAAAATTGAATGATTTGACGTATTTTGCCAGGTTTGATGTGTCTCAAATACGAAAGGAGGAACCTGCTAAAAGAAACTCTTCCATGAGCTGAAGCACCAGTGCATCAGACCCCTAGCCCACCCAATGCTTTTAAACATTATCCTGACTGTGAGTCTCATACATGCAATTACAGCTACAAAAAGACTTCAACAACAGTATACTAGTGCTTTACATCTCCAGGAATCCCACAGACATTAATTATTCAATTCTCTAAATACCCAAAATGAAGGCTAATTGTATAGATGTAAGATAAAGAGTTTCAGTGACTTGCCTGGAGCCAGGAAAAAAATATATAAGAATTTTATAAGAATTTATATAGAAGAAAGAGAAGTGGAAGGGGAATATAAAATACGCATTCTATATTCTAAAACAAATTCTAAATGCTCTGGAAGAAACATTTAGAAATCTCAATGTTATTTTGGATGCTCCTCCTGGGCAGGATGGGGAGGAGAATCAGAAGAATGCAAACCCCCCAGGTTGAGATGAGAACATTTTAATAACTAAAATAAAATATAATGATAATACAAAGAATATCAACAATGACAATAATAATAATAGGAAGCAACAAGAGAAGAAATGAAAACTCAGAAAACAAAATAATGCACTATACAATTGCTCACCACTGCTGACCAATATCCGGCCCTACCCGAGCAGTGATCTGTCCCTTCCTGGGAACTCCCTTCAGTTTATATACTGGGAATGACACATTGCAGTATAGAATACCCCTTTGACTAGTTTATGTCAGGTGTTCTGTCTGTGTTTCCTCCTGCTCCTTGTGCTCCTTCTCACTGACAGAGAATGAGAAATTGAGCCCTTGAAACAAGAGTTTTTTATCAGGGTAAGTGCTACTTAGCAACAATTAAAACATCAGTGTGTTATCAGCATTGTTCTCAGACTGATGCTAAAACACTGCACGGTACTAACTACTGGTAAGAAAAATAACTTACAGCTAAAACCAGGACAGCCTGGTAAAATATAGAAACATAGAAACATAGAACAGTTTGGGTTTGAAGAGGCCTTAAGTTCAATTAGTTCCAACATCTCTGCAATGGGCAGGGATGTTTTCCACTAGACCATGTTACTCAGAACCCCATCCAACCTAGCCTTGAACACTTCCAGGCATGGGGCATCCATAGCTTCTCTGGGCAACCTGTTCCAGCATGTCACCACCCTCATAGTGAAGATTTTTTTCCTAATAACTAATTTAAGTCTCTCCTCTTTCAGTTGGAAGCCATTCCCCTTTGTCCTGTCACAAGATACCCTTGTAAAAAGTCCTTCATATTTCTTGAAGGTATTCTTTAGGCATTGCATATATCTTGAATAGTGAAAATATTTAGATAAAATTTGTTGTTAGAAATATTCTAAATTTTACATTGAGGTAGAAAAAGACTTTCAAAGGTGAGAGGCTGCTGCAGTGTCAATAATATTATGAGAAAGATGTTTAAATTCTATCATTAAGAGTAGAATTGTAATGTACCTAAATAATTAGATAAAAACTTTAGACACAGTGAATAAATAACCTGTGATTGTCAGAATGACACAAAGTATTGAGAAAAATAAAATTAAAAAAAAATCCATTAATTGGGAAGCATTGGGCAATATTTGAGTCACTGAAACAGTTTGCCCAAAGAGGCTGTGGCTTCCCTATCCCTGGAAGTATTCAAAGCCAGGTTGGGTGGGGTTTTGAGAAATCTGGTCGAGTGGAAGAAAGAAGACCCTGACCGTGACAGACAGATTGGAAGAAGATGATCTTTATGGACCTTTCCATCCAAAACATTCTATGATTCTATGATAATACATAAATGTAAATAACATTGATGTTTTAAAAAATATAAGATTAAAAAAAATCTAAACCTACCATTTATTATTTAAAATACACATGAAAACATCAAAACCAATAGACAAAGCTAATATATGTTGTCCAGGTCCACAGATATAACAGTTAGTGTCCATCACCAAAGCAAGATTTTTTGTGTTGCCTGTGTCTATGCAAAATACACTAAATACTTTTAAACCACATTGGTCTTTAGCAAATTTTATGGGAGGAAATAAAACTCTTTTTTTAGTTTCCTGAGAAAAAAACTCAGAGTTCTTTTCTTATATTTTTACATCATTACTGCATGTTTTGTTAGTAACAGTTTTAAAATTTCTGTATTTGAATGTTAAATATACTCTGTTCACAGTCAAGCAACAAAGCAAATCTACCTTAATTCTGCTTCCACTAAAGTCAGCATGAACAGAAAAGGTACAAAGCATTCAAAGCTGTGCAGGTATACATTGAATGAAAGACAATGAATCTGTCTTCTCAAATGTTTTGAACTACAGCTCAGTGTTTAAAGCACATACTTCAACAAGTTAGAATTGACAGAAATGTTTCTGGATGCAAATTATTTGGAGTTTTCTCATTAAGTGATTTTTCACTTTTTTTTTTTTTTTTTTTTTTTTTGTAATTATATATGCATAGGGGAAATCCATAACATTAAATAAATCTCACATTTCCACCTGTGTGCAGTGGCCTGATGTTAATACACCTGCAGGTAATATAAAATGAAATTATTCTGAGTGATTCTCACTCTTCTGTTAAGATAATAAATTAATTTGCTTCCTTGTTAAAAAAGAGAAGTTTATAAAGTGAAATAAATATAACTTTATAAAACAGCAAACTCCAAGAACAGGCCTAATCTCAGATAACTAAAATGGTATCTATCCTGTGGCATAGTCACAAGTAGAGCTACTGAAATATGGTTATATTTGATTAAAACCCTCATCCAAAGACTGGTATTAATTTTTTCTTGTTCCACTTTTTTTGTTTTTGTTTGGTTGCTGGTTTTGGGTTTGTGTTTTGCATTGTTTAGGAGTTTTTGAGGGGTTTGGGTTTTTTTTTGTTGTCTTTTTTTTTTTTTTTTTGCATCTTCTTTGTGTGGGAGATTGTCTTTGCCGTAATTTATTAACCCATATTAAAAATAATATATTTTTTATTTTAAAATAATAATAGGAGAAACACAAGTTTAAATACTGGAGGTGCATTAAAAAAAATGGCAACAGGTGAAATGCTGAAAATTAATTTCAAGTACAGTAGAGGAATAAGAGACATAATTCAAGTGTGATTATGCAAAATAATTTATTAATCCCAATAATGTAAGGACAATCCAGTTATGTCTAGGAATGTATGCAGCATTACTCAGTATGGTTGTACCAATTATCTTTTCTCAGTTAGACAACTCAAGCTCTATAGTTTCAGGAGTAAAAGTAAATGCTTTTCTCTTTTCTCTGCCAAAGTTCCACTTTGATGACAACAAGACTTTTTGAATATTTAATTTCCTAGTTTCATTTTATCAGATTTCTTATCTAAAATATTATTTGAACAATTATTGCTACAGAAATACTGCTTATGCAGAAGAATTATTTCGGCCAAAATCATCACAAGAGCTGAGAGGAAAAAAATCATGGAACTAGTTGTGATAATAGAGTCTAAAGTTTAAAGTCCTGGTGTTCTGTTATCTGAAATTCTCTTTAGGTGTAAATTATCTATCCAACTTTCCTTGCCAATGTAGTTAGTGTATGATTTTCTCACCCTACTACAGGCAATGTTGTAGACCGATTAAGTTAATAAATTTCACAAGAGTTTTGAAGTTACCTAGCATGCTGCCTAAAAGTAATTGTTGGTAATAACAAAGCAGATATCTGGGGACAAAGCCTTTCCACTCTTTTTCTTGTTTAGCCTTTCTTTTTCTGCCACTTCCTGGTGGTAAATTGCATGTTCCACAGATGTCTTCCTTACATGTGCATAGATGCTTTTCAAAAATTTTTCACAGCACATGTTCTCAGTCAAGATCTCCAAGAAATTTTGCCTGAAAAAATTAACTTCATTGTCTTGGGACTTCTCTCATATTCAACAAAAAAAAAAAGCCAAGAGAAAAAATTTTCTTCAGAAGATCAGGGGGTTTTGTCACTGCAAAAAATTTTGAAGGCTGTTGTTTTGGTTTTGGGGTGTGCAATCCCAGTGGAAGGAGATACAAAGATCAAAACGTAGAAGTATATTCTCAGAATAGAGTGAAATAGACTAGATATTTTACAAATGTAGATGCAATATTAATGAAAGAACAATTAGAATGTGCATTACAAATTGTTTTTCACTCCCATTTTGTGTCAGTAAAGTGACTAAGTGGATCACCTTCAGAGAACTTTCTGAATTCCTTAATGATATTATTTCCAGTGAAGGAATCCATTTTAATGTATTTGATCCACAGTCAGAAAAGACAATAGAAGTCTCAGTGCAGCAGTATTTTCCAGACAGAAAAAAGTTGCTTTCTCAACATTCTGTCTGTGATGTTTTCCATTAGGCAGTACAGGCAAGGATAAAAATGTAGTTATTTAATTGTGGTGTTGTAAGGCATTTTCTTTTGTACTAACAGAACTCTCTTTTTGTTGTTTCTTTAATGCTTCTTCAAGATTTTCAGTTAAATTAGATAATTACAGAATGGACCAAGCAAATCAGTACGACATTTTTCTCATCACAGTTTGGTATTAGTAGTTTCCCCCAGATGTGTGATGATTCTAATTACTTTAGTCTCACTTGAATCAAAGGTAGCAAAACATTAATCAATGCAGAATTTTAACAATTGCAGAAATTCGTCTTCCAAGTGAAAATTTTGTAAGTGCTTTATTCAGAAAAAAAATTGACTTCTACTTTATCCTGTAGAAAATATTCTTACTAATTTAGTGAATATGCAGTGTGGTTTATGTTGTAGTTATAAGAACAGTGTTCAGTTTATATCAACATTGTTATGAACTGAATGAGGTTTTCACATCCGTGAGCAGTACCCATGTTCAAGTGACATTAAGACATGCTAGAAATAAGGACACCCACATGGTGGTTATTGGAATATGATATCCTGAAGCTGTAAGCAACTGACATTTGTTTGTCTTATAAATTGTTAAACATCATGTCTTTGCCTAGTATATGCACACAGAGAAATTATTACGAAGTAAGAAAATATAACACTAAGTATCATCAAATAAATCTTAAAGAAAATTAAAAGTACATATCGCTTCTTTTTTTAGCTGCACTAAGACTGCTGTAGCCTTATAACAGACCTCTTAGCCCTCAGGTTAATAACTAACAAATTCTCTTGCCTGCAACTAAGGGAAAAAAGATAAAAACTTAGGTTTAGGCACTAATATTCTAAACAGTAACTAATTCTTTAATAATGCGAATTAGCGTATATTCTCTTAACACACTTCTTACACTGATGTTATGTTATCTCGTCCAGATTAACTGTACTTATTAGCCATTGGTTTGTGACATGTAGGCACTGGGGCAAATGCATATGTTGCTGGTGTCACACCATTAAGTTAAATGACCAGCTGGGTCCACAGCTGATCAGTACCTCATTCCCTGGGTGCCCTCTTCAAAAAACCCAAAGGAGCTAATGACTGTTACATCTACTTTTTTTGCAGTCAAAATCACATTGATTAAATGAGATACTTCTCATCTGTTGTGACATTGTCTTTGGAGCTTTGAGCTTTCTATTTCCTTTAAAGCTTCCTTTTTATTCTGTTACAAAATTAATCAAATGCAGCTAAAATAGCAACCCAGACCTGATTAATTTATCGCTGCTACACAAGAACTAGAAATAGCCTCTAGGCAATGTATTTGTGCTATCTCTTATGGGTAATTCATATACAGTGATGTATTGATTTAACCTTATACATGTCTTTGAATAACCTTACTTACAATATGCAAAGCCCATTTTCTAAGACACCATAGAGTACACATTCAAGGTGATACACAAGAGTTTTGGCCACATGACTCCCATAAAGATCAGTTTTGTGAATAACCATGCAAACTTTAAAAATTATGCTTTTAATTGATCAGTTACTGCAGAAGCTTCATAACTGAGGTAGCATTTTCAAATAAATAAGATTCTAACATAGTTTGATTTAAATATTATCATCTGATTTATCGATTTATTAAAATGCATTTCTTGGAAAAGTGATCTGGAAAAATACTATTACTCCAAAATAGCAAGTTGGAGTGCTGAATGATAAATTCTCATTTGCCTCTATTACTTCCTTCAGAAGGCAACATTTTTTTTTCAGATATTTATCATGATTGAATAACAGATTACAATGGCATTATTAAAGCCTGTCCTCAGTTTTCCAGGTTTCTTTTCCTTTTAGGTGACACCGTCAACCAAGGGAGAGCCAGAGATACCATTCTGAAATGTTTAAAAAATAAATGTAGATTTTTATAAGATCTCCAGTCTCTCTTTTGGTAAAGAAAAGGCCTATTAACTTCAACACTTAAGTTAGCATATCTTGCAAATGCAGGAATTGTGGGTTTAGCTTCAGCATTAAGCAGGATTACACCTATATCTATGTATGTTAACAAGAAGCGAAATCTGACACTGAAAGTAGATTTATTTTTTACAAACAGGCAAGGAAATATAAATTATTTTAATCCTTTCTGTGAGCTATAACCGTATTAGAAGACTATATTATGACTACAGAAACAAACAGAAGTGGCTGAATGTAATGGAGAACTCAGGTTCTCTGAGCCAGGGTTCAGCCCCTGAAGCCAGGGGAACTCTACAGCAATTCAGAGGTCTTCCAGCAAGCAGTAAATTGCCTGCTGGGGACTAACAATAGCAATACCTACCTGAGCAATATGTGTGGATCATTTACAACAACTGTAAAGTGAAAGTGTAAGACATTTTGGTATGTAATTGCTCCCAAAGAGATCATCAGGGAGACAGAAATGTAGAAATTACGTGAAGATTGAACAGGAGGGAAATCACTACAACATGTTAGAATTTTGGTTTTCCTCCTCTTTAAAAAAATAAAAATAATACAAACCAATTTTTTTTTACTATTAACTTACCAGCATGCAAGCATATTATACTTCTCAAAACCTGTATGGGTTACAATCTTGAAGGAGGATGGTCTGCGGTTTGTTGTTTGTTCCCCACAGAATATCCTGAAGCTAAAACCCCTTCTTTTTGTTTTCTTTGCTTTGTTTGGGGTTTTTTTTTGGGAGGGCGGGTTGGGATTTTTTGGGAGGGAGGGTTGGGTTTTTTTAACTTTTACATAGGCACAGCACAGGTAACTAAGTGGGTCTATCTTGTCAAAACTACTCAAAAGATTATTTTGGAAACAGCTTTATTTTATAAACATTGCAATTAAGTCCTCAGGAAACACAGAGCCAATTTGCTTTACATAGCAAAAAAATTGTTGTTTCATCCATTCTTAGCACGAGAGATAGAAATAATTGACCATGTGCTGTTGTTAATGACAATGGTTGTTATAGCTCCTGTTAGCTGATGTGCAGTGCATATAATACTCACAAATGTCAATATCCAGCAATCTTTTTTTCTTAGAATTTTGAAACATATTTTTAATTTTAATCAATGCCCTTGCTTGACACAGCAATAACGGTTTTAAGCTTTTAAATTATTTACCTTCCTTGTAGTAACATGTAATTATTAGAACATACTTTATTAAAGCTTAATTTTCCAAAGCAGTTGCCCAACTGACATCAACTAGAAAGGCAGTAAATGCAGTATTCTAGCAGCTTGTAGAAGCATATTTACTGGCCTGAGAAATATAAAAAGGTATCCAGGGGAAGGCAAGTAATGCCGAGAATTTCTAATTTGTCTACATGACAAACAGCCAATGGCGTGTAAGATTCATCAACAGACTTTCCTACAGCAAATAAACTATATCAGCAAAGTAAAAAAAAAAAACAAAAACAAAAACAAAACACAAAACAACCAACCACTGACCCAAAACCCCATTTCTGTAATCTGAGCTTATGAAATAGATTTAAATTAGTTTGTACGTCGCATTAGCAGTCTGCCACTATATTCTAGCCACTACATAGTCTCAGGAACCATGGTTTTATTTGAAAATAAACCATTAAGGAGGTTACTGCCTCAACACTTTCTACTTCAGATGAAGCATTCTCCATGTGACACCTATAAAAGTGATAGGACAGGGACTGACTTCCAGAAAAGATTGCCAATACTGAACAGTGTGGTTGATAAAAGAAACTAAAAACGCAGTCAGAGTTTTTTTTATTCTGTGGAGAGATTTTAAGATTTTATCTGATTAAAAACAAGAAGAATGCACCTACAAAATATGTTTAGGATTTTGTAATGTTGTCATAAATGAAGGAATGAACTATGTACATTCTTATCCTTAACTCATCTAAAATCATAGAGTTTTGAGAAATCCCTTCCCTTACCATCATTTTGACCTCCTGCCTATACTTTGATTCTGAAAGGAAAACAGTAACTGAGTGGTTCCCTTTGCCACACAGGACAGTTTTAAGTATCTCTAATGCCGCTGGATCTGAATAGCAGAGTATACTTAATATATGGGAGAGGATGCAGGAAAAGGTATGAAAAGCAACCTGAATTAATTAAGCCTAAATTCAAGAAAGAAAAAGTTCTTAGGACAGGATTCAATTGCTCCTCTACCCCAGGTAACTCAGTTTGAGGGAATTATGTAATTTGGAGTTCTGTCAATTGTGGAGTTGTGTCAGATAGCTGTCTCAGGCTGCAATAATTTATGCTTGAAAAATGCCTGGTAGCCTGTTAGCTATTTTCTTCCATTCAACCACAGCAGGAATCAGCTCTGCCTTATTTTATAAAGCAATTAAGTGGTGGAGGAGGCAGTCTATTAAAATGACTCTTTCAATCTTCCTTCTTGCAAAGTAGTTTTGGTTATTTATGAAACTTGAATACATCAAGGTGTTCAGTGACAACTAACAGCTTCCTTGTGTCTGCACAGAGTTACAGTGCAGTTGCACTGTTGGGGTTGATGTAAGTTCAGTCAAATACATGTGTTTGAAAGCAGAGGCGAGCGTTCCAGTCTTTAAATGTGAAAAACAGCAGAACATGTACAGCTTAGCTTATAGTATAAGAAATGGAATAATTTCCCTCCTGTCCCCACTTTGCTTGAGAATGTGCAGATGTAAACTACATCAAAACTGTGGGACAAAAAAGGTTGGGGAGAGGGTGGAATTAATGAGCATCCATAATGCTCCTAAATAAATGGACACCCACATTTTATGCTTTTATTTTTAAAGAGTAGAAAGTGGCTTTTTTTAGAGTAGAGCTGGGAGAGCAGCTGGTGTGTAAAGTTGTTTAAAAAAAAAATTAGTAATAAAAAGTTCTTTTGAGCTGGCCCAGGCTTACAAATCTTGAATGAAATGAATTGAAGTAAATGGAAACTTTTAAATAAAGGGGAACAAATTGGTCCACTATCAGCAACACTACTAAAACAGTAAATCAGATGAAAACAGTTAAGAAGAAGCCAGAATAGCTCAGTGTTGATTGGTCATCTGTGAGGGTTAGGATTATGCTGAGAAGGGAATGAAAGAAGTATTTCAAGTGAGAGGTTTTTTAGAAAGAAGAGGATTGCAGATGTCACCAAAAGGAAGCTGCTTTTCAAAGAAAATTCACATTTTCAGGCAAAGCTGCTATTCTTCATGGCAGTAATATCTCCACCCTTATTAATGGAAATCTGTAGTATTTATAGGCAATTCTTGGTTTTCTTGATGGGGATACAGCTGTGTCATAGCCAATCTCCATACATGCATTGCTCTCAGTGGTCATTCTTTCCACTGTAAAATCCGGAGGGAATTTTCAATGCTTTGAATCTTCAGGTTTTCAGAAGATTCTCCTGTATATATATATATACTGATCCTTTTTTAATCTGCTTTTTCTCTTCAGCAAATTACAAAATCAATTGCTTCATTCTTCATTCCCTCCACCCCATCTAATAAAGCAGAAGACTCTTCAAAGCCAATTAACAGAAGTGTTTAATGCTGGTCATTCCTCTAATCTTCTGTATTTAGTGCTACAAGGCAGAAAGTAAGCTATGTAAAACCTGTCAAGTTTTTTGACAAGAGAGTCAAAACCAAGAGAGTTCTATGTGAGCTAGCTGAATCTGTTTAGTGGCCAGCACAGTCTAACTTCAGAAACAAACTCTTCAGCAAAATTTGGCTACAGATTACTAGCAAAATTTACCCATGCCACTGTTGGGTTAGACAAAGGAGCCGGATAAAATAAGATAGGCTGCCTGAGACAGTGAGTCCTATACAACCGGGCTGCCAGCTATCATTCAACCACATGATGCTTCAAAGACAGTGAAAGCAGCCTGAATTTAGATTTCATCTTTCCTTGCACTTATGCTGGAAAACATCAAGTCTCCTTTTAAAGGGCCCTAGAGTCATGTGATATGCAAGGTATAACTGGGTTAGAGCAGAAGCCCAGTCAGTCTGAGCACAGATGAATGCATGCTTGATGACACATGACAAGGTAATAAACCAAGGTTTTCCCCTCATATGCGTCCCAAAGGAATCAATGGGTAATACTACAAGCAGAAAATACTTGATTTGCCCTCCACAGAGATATTATGGAAGATTTGATGCAGAAAAAATATCCTTTCTCACTTATTCTTTATCAGAATACAACAGAATGTTTGGAGCTCCTACTCTTTTTTTCCTTTCTTTCACTTCCTCCGTGATTCCTGTTATCCTCTTAGAAACTTTTGTTCATTCTTGATTGATCCATAGATTCCTCTGTCTTCTTTTTTGGTAGTAGTTTTCCCAGAAAATTATAAGCTGCTTTTCTTCAATCAAATTTGCCTCATCCACTGCTTTTGGATCTATTCTTCTATATCAAGATTCTCTTGCCTTTAAAACCTCACAGTAAAAATTTCATACTTTCATGCACCTTGATCCCTATATATATATCCAGTAGTCTACTTTTAAGCTCCAGAGCCTTCATTCAGATATATTAATATTTTTATTGTCTTCAATTGTACTTCTTATTTTTTTTCACTATCATTCTAACCATCAACTGAAGGAATATCTTTCACAGAAGAATGACATCTTCCTGCTCTCTAGTTATAACACCTTGCAGACATATCCCAGGAGAAGTTGTATAGTTTGCTTACCCATATTACAAAAGAGAAAAGAAGTCTTTAGTGATGATTTAAATATTGAAATGACCAATGGACTAATTTTAATACAGGATAGAAGAGTGACTAGTTCACAGGTAGACATTAATGATGACTAGCTGCAATGAGGAACACCCTTTTAGTGTTGAAATTCAAGTCTAGCTTTTATTACAAGGGGGAATGTAGATTTCTATGAGGTTTACATTTTCCATTATATGTTGTAAAAACTTGATTCTGACGTTTCCAGTTGCAAAGATCAACCAGATAAATTCTAGCTTGTAACTAATATCATAGTAAAAAAAATACAGAAGTGTATATTAATCTTCATGCCTCTATGTGTTCTATATGTTATGTGTCATTGTGTCAAAAGGTAGTAAAACCTACAATAGCAATAGAGTAATGCCTATTCCATTTGGCTCTAAATTGATATACATGTGAAAGTTTTCTTGTGTTTTGTCCATCATGAACTTAATTTTTGAATCTGAAACCAAGCTCTCACTCTTAAGCATAAGGACTAAATTTCACAGGTACTAAGTTTTGGTAGATTTTTTTATTATTTTTTTCCTGACATGCCCTACAACTATTTTGGGATGATAAATCAGAGATATTTTTTTAGTAGCAAATGTTTTTTGAAGGAAATTAATAACATTTGTAACTGTAAATTGTGTTAAGATTAAATTTTACAAGACTGGCACTAGAGCAGTTACTATAGACTGCAAGAAACATTGTCTAAATTAAAATGAAAACTGCATTTTATCCCTGTTTCATTTCCTTTACTTCAAGTCAATTTCCTATGCATTCAGTTCTAAGTGACATGACAGCAGCTCTGAGTATGCTCCTGCCACAAGTGGATCACTTCTTTATGTGCCACTAATGTCTCAATTGTGCGCTAGCAGTGGAAAACAGGTTCAAGGCAGTTCTACAGTAATTTATGACTTTGAAAGTATTTTGCATACCAGTAAGAACATTTGGATTTAAAACTTTGTGGTATACCTCAATTTTTTCTAGTGTGATTTCAAAGATCAGTACCTTGTATTGTTCATTCTATTTTTCATTTACTCAATCATGATTTTTTTAATTCCTGCAACTTTCACTACTGAATTTGGTATTATTATTTGTAGAACTTAGGTTGCAGTATCAAGTAGACAGCACAGCATGGCTGGATCCCAGAGTGCTGTAGTGTTTCCCTGATAGACCTTACTTACTTGTTGTGAATTGTCTTTTATCTAGAAAGGGGTTTTACTAGAGGTAAGAAAATAGAACAATAAGTATAGTAACTTTTGCACAGTTTTGGAACAGGGGTTTTTAACAGCTGTCCATCTTTGTCATGTGCTTTTTGGTCTTCATGTAAGTCTTTGTGTCTTCTAACTGATCTTTATTTTTTTTGCTGTGTAGAAAGATTATGCTCAGAAAATATGCAGTTAGACATTTAAGCTTGTTTTATATTTTTATAAAATATTGTTCTTAAAAATGTTAATGACTTGTCACATTATTCACATATTTTTTGTATTATATGTCTGAAATGTACAGGTTTTGTTCAATCTAGTTGCAAACTACTTTGCTGTCAAACAGGCTGGAAGTGGTTTTGAATCCAAACCTATGAGTGGCATCTTTTCTTTTGTTCTGATTTCCATGCTATCCGATACTTTCTGGTAGATTCAGAGGATTATGGTCCAGAAGCAGAAAGGAACATGACTTTCATGTCATAATCTCATCTTCAATTGATAACTTCTCAGAAACTAGGTTATGGTCATTAATCTTGCCCCACAAAGCAGCATTTTTCTGTTCCTTCTACGCAAGAAGTCCATAGGAAGGAAAGCATACATTACAGATTCCGTGTGGCTGCCCACATAACCCTCTGGAACAGCATTTCTACAGTTATTAGGTAAACAAAATATATAGCAATGACCCAGGAATCATTACTCATAAAATCATGAATGTCAAGGGTCTTGAAGAGTATCAATGACCATTACAATGAGGGACGCCCAAGCATTACAGTGATGGAAGTCAAAGGAAAATGCTAAGTAGTAGAAGGTTTTGGTATCTCTTGGGATTACATCTATTGTGTTCCTAGCCTGTTATTAAAATGGTTAGTACAGAAATCTGCAGCACTTCAAAAAATGTTTTATATTTTCCCCAAAATGAAGAAAGACGGGAAAATAATATACATCCATGCTTTGTCCTGGTTTTGATCAAAATTCTATATAAATATTTCATGTATATTTTATTTTGGTGCTCTAGTAGTTCCTTATGGTGATTCACCACAGAAATTATAGGATTCTTTATCTTGGTTAGAATGTTTTGAATTTTAGTTGACAGCTTTGTCAAATATAAAGAAATTACTTGCATTAAGTGCAGCTTAGTGTTTGGGTTTAAGTTATGTTTATACTTTTAGACATCTAAAAATAAAATAGGAGAGAATAGAACAGAACATAAGCATATAAAACATTTCTAAAGTTAATTTCACTGTATGAAGTTGTTAAAGTTAATAGTTACCAAACCCTGACCTTGGGACTAAGTTCACAGATTATATCTTAACAGTACAGTGGGAGAACTGCATGCAATTCTGTTCCATAATCAGAAATGTAATTTAAAAAGGATTAAGACTGGTGTGATATCCACTCAATGCAAAGAAAGAAAGCAAAAGCAAGCCAAAGGAAAGCTCTTAACTATTAAGTGAAAAAACATACAGCAAGTTTCTGCTAAGAGAGAGTGCCTCAGCATATTCACATATTCACCAGTAGGCAATAAAATATATTATATGTAATGCATAAATCTTTAGTAGGGACTGCCTTCCACTCACATGGCAAGGTGTTATTAAAATTCTGATTTCAACTTTAATTAAAAAAGCACTTCTACACCTGAGTATAATTAAGATTGGAATATAAAGTTCATTTTTCTCTTAAACCACATTTTTAGGGAATGACTCTGGCAGTGTCTTGGGGAATATACATTTAAATTTTTGAACTTGTATTTAAACTTGTATATCCATCATAATAGGCAAGAACAAAGTATTTCAAATTAAATCAAAATGAGGGCTTAAGAGAATGAACCAATTAGGTGTGGAATATACTTCAGGAGATTCATTCACTGTGCTTCAAGAACGGGTTATCAAGACCTAAACCATTTGTGACAAGCAATACTGTTTCTGTAATTGCCATTAAATAAACCAGTCCTTGTGTTTCCTATAGAATGTTTTGTTAATGTTTGACCTCAGTTTGTCTCAACCCAGGAGATTTATTATTTTTTGCCATATCCATAGTCAATTCTCAGCTACAGGGAATGACATTATTTATGAGATAAGAAATCATATAACTAATGACAAAATAAGAATAATTAAATAAAAATAAGTTTTGGCTGCATTTGAACCTATAAACAAAGGGATTATTGTGTGAAATAAATACACAATAAATTATCTAAATTTCAAATCCGGAAATAGACTCCCATTCAGGCAGAATATCATAGGGTTTGTTTTGGCTACAGCAACAGTTTGAGGTGTACCTTCTAGTTTGCTGATAAAAGGAAAGACAGTATGTAATTAAAGTTCCACACAGTTTATAGGGATGAAGTTGTTACCTATTTGTTTAAAAATCTTTGAGAATCAAGTCACTTAGATTTTCCAGTCCTATCTGATGAAATTCTGTTTCTCAGCACTTTGAAATACACCTAATTTCAGGACACTTTAGAAGTCTTCAATTAAAGTAAAATGATTAGAGATCTTTGATGCATTCTTTTTACCATCTCTTCAAATGTTACCTTTTGCTACACATTAACCACCTTGTCATGGGTTCAGCAGTAGCAGTCATTTTTCTCCTTCTTAGTAGCTGCTGCAGCGCTGTGTTTTTGACTTTGGGCTTGGGAACAGCACTGATAACACCAGTGTTTTCAGTTACTGCTGGGTAATGTTTTGGTTTAACCAAGGACTTTCTTGTTCTTGTTTCTTGGGGCACGCAGGGTTGAGATAATGGCAGGATTATTAGTCACTCATCACAATGCTGATTTATTGGCTCTCAAAGTTGTTGCTCTTGATTCTCTTGAGTTCACGGTTTCAGTCTGTTGCACCTTACTTACAGCTGGTATTTGTTATCTTAGCATTATTCAGGTATGGGTTTTGGGTTAAGATTCTTGTTTCATTGTACTTTATTGGAATGGCATGTAATATGTGTGGGCTCCAAAAGCAGGGAAGGATGGACGTGGACATGAACTTGTACCTGGGAGCTCGGGTGCTCTTCACCCTCCTGGCCCTTGTCCTCGCCTCCATCTTTGTGAGGCTGTGGGAAGCAGAGGGGGGCGGGCCCAGGAGCTTCTGGTGGCCCAAATAGCCCAAGAGCGCGGCTTCAAAGACCAGGAGCCAAGCCCCGCAGCTACCGAGCAGCGGGAGGAGATAACAGAGAAGACGGGCCCTGAGCCCGAGCCGAGCCCGGCAGCAGCCAAGCCAAGCTCCATGGCAGCAGAGAGCATTCCCCAGCTGCTGCCCATAGAGCCCAGTGAGCCTGAGCCCCAGGAGGATGAAGGAGACCACGCAGCACTTCCCAGCAAGGGAGAGGAGAAAGGTCTCGACTCAGACAAAGAGCAGCTGATGTGAGAGAGCTGTCAAGAGCAGCAGCTACAGCAGCCACAGTGACAAGTACATCAGCATCATTTGAGAGTTCCAATGGTTTTGAATGGCCTTTGGGTACCCTTGAGACCTGCCTGCTGATTGTGATGGGGATCACCATGTTGGCATGCATACAGAGTGTGTTTTACACACAACTATTTCATCTGGTCCCAAGAGTTAAGCAGAGTGGGGTGTGGGCCTTGTCTGGGGTTAGGCTATGATGTAGGACGACCAAGAGATTTTTCCCAAAGCTGGACAGTCATGAGTGGCAAGGTGTGTGGGACTGTATTAGCAAGTATATAGTTCACTGGGCCCCTCCAGTGCTTTCGAAGCATCAGAGCTGGAAGGCAGCTGAATGGAGACCCCAGTGACAAGCTGCAGAAACTGCTGGAGGGGAGGGTGAATTATTTTGAACCTGGTGGGCCCATGACACCTCAGACCATCAGGGCAGAGGTGCAACATAGATGGACTCATGAAAGAGGGGTGGATTTAGCAATGGACACTATTGCCCAGGTTATTCACAAAGGGGAACACTGCACACAGCCTCTCCTGCTCTGAAAGACTGTTACAAGAGATGGAGCATGACATCATGGACTGGATGGACACAGCAGCTTTATAAGGATTGGTCTATAGAAACATAGAAACATAGAATAGTTAGGGTTGGAAAAGAACCTTAAGATCATCTAGTTCCAAGCCCCCTGCCATGGGCAGGGACACCTCACACTAAACCATGCCGTCCAAAGCTCTGTCCAACTCTGCCTTGAACACAGCCAGCGATGGAGAATTCACAACTTCCTGGACAACCCATTCCAGTGCCTCACCACCATCACAGTAAAGAATTTCTTCCCCATACCCAATCTAAACATCCCCTGTTTAAGTTTGAACACGTGACCTCTTGTCCTCTCACTACAGTCCCTCATGAAGAGTCCCTCCACAGCAGATTAATAAGCCCCTTCAGATACTGGAAGAATGCTATGAGGTATCCATGCAGCCTTCTCTTCTCCAGGCTGAACAGCCCCAACTTTCTCATCCTATCTTCATATAGGAGGTGCTCCAGTCCCTTGATCATCCTCGTGGCCCTCCTTTGGGCTTGCTCCAACAGTTCCATGTCCTTTTTATGTTGAGGACACCAGAACTGCACAGAATACTCTAAGTGAGGCGTCGTGGTTTAAGCCTCACCCAGGCTAATAACTCACGAAGTTTTACTCACTCACTCACTCTCTCCCCTCTTTTTCTCCTCCCCATCCCCCCGGGACTGGGGGAAGAAAAAGAGAGGAATGAGTGAGTGAGAAAACTTTGTGATTTATTAGCCTGGGTGAGGCTTAAACCACGACAGAACCCATGACATGAGGTCTCACAAGAGCAGAGTAGAGGGGGCAGGATTGCCTCCTTTGACCAGCTGGCCAAGCTCCTTTTGATGCAGTCTAGGATACGGTTGGCTGTCTGGGCTGCAAGCACACACTGCCGGCTCATGTTCATTCTCTCATCGACCAACACCCCCAAGTCCTTCTCTGCAGGGCTGCTCTGAACCTCTTCTCAGCCCAACCTGTAGCTGTGCCTGGGATTGCTCCAACACAGGTGGAGGACCTTGCACTTGGCATGGTTAAACTTCATCAGGTAGGCAACAGCCCACCTCACAAGTTTGTCAAGCCCTCTGGATGGCATTCCTTCCCTACAGCAGCATATCAACCAAACCACGCAGCTTGGTGTCATCGGCAAACTTGCTGAGGGCACACTCAATCCCACTGTCTATGTCACAGACAAAGATATTGATCAAGACCGGTCCCAACACCCATCCCTGAGGGACACCACTCGTTACTGGTCTCCAGCTGGACATTGAGCCATTGAGCA
>JARCZZ010049043.1:0-40312 GCA_030323915.1 Brotogeris chrysoptera | reverse complement strand
TATCAATTCCAACTGCAAACCTAACACTACCAAGTCCACCACTAAATCATGTCCTTAAGTGCCACACCACAAAGATTGGTGGTTGGCCCCAGAAGGTGGGAAAAACCCTGTCCTGTCTTGCACCTCCGCAGTCGCCTTCCTGAGCCATGGCCTGGGCTCCTGCAGGAGAGAGCAGCCAGTGCTTGTGGCACATAGAGGGCTGCTACAATTGAGAGCAATGCTTCAAGGAACAAAGCACAGCATCTGCCATTGCACTGAGTCTTTTTGTTGAGCTCAGCTGAGAACTCAGCCCTCCAAAGGAAAAGCTGACCTGGGAAAGCAGGCCAGCCCCTTTGCCATCTGCAACCTTGCACAGAGCGGCAATGACGGAGTGAGGCTCAATTTGCCTGGGAGTGCCCCTCTCCCCATTGCACAAATACCATCTTGAATGCTCTCAGTAGAAGTCGTGGGGATGAGAAGGCACTCTTCTTTTTTCCATTCTCTACTTTCCCACCATCTGTGAATAGCAAAGGACAGGAGCATCTCAAGGCAAAGCTGGGAGGGGAAAGCAGAACAGGGGGCGAGTGTGTGATGTGCAGAAGGGCTTTGCCTACCCATGTGGTACACCATCCAAGTGCCAAAGCAGACCTGGATGGGAAGAAATTTGGGCATTTGGGACATCAGGTCTTTTTTGTTTTTCTCTCCTGCATGGACAATCAACCCTTGCCAGGGCTTCTCTGCACTTTGTTTTGTTTTTTTTTTTTTTTGCTGTTTCTGGTTGGGAAGAACAAACAATAAGGATATGCGCTCTGAATCCACAATTGGAAGCGTTCATTTTATAACAGAGTAAAGTACAGATGTGACAGATGTGACTTCAGCCAATACATCTTGCCTGCATATCACATCCATGAATCTGTACTATCTTCCTACCAAGACGTGCATGAAAAATCAGTAGCATCCTATCCGCATATCAAAATCACATAATCATGTGTATGTCATATCCTTAACTGTAAGAATTATGTCTTCTCTTCCTACCTCCATTGCCTATGCTTCTCTTGTTTCTTTTTTTTTTTTTTTCCCAATAAATCCCAGTTTTCTCAAAAAAAAGTAAAATAATTATGTTTCTGTAAAGCAACTATGGTTGCTGGTCTATGTAAAGTCAGAGTCTCCCATGGGTACATTTGTTTTTATAAAGTACTTTGCACTCAGAAATTCAGATGATGTAATGACTATTCCATGTTCTCCGTGTGTTATGTAGGGAAACATAAGCCATTTCCTCCATTATTTATAAAATGATAGAATGACCTGTGAATACATATGCGTACAATGGAGTAAATTCAGATTTCAGTATTCAGCAACTACTACCATCTGGTACATTTTCACTTGCACCTTTCCTGAGCTGCTGATTAATACATCACCATTCCAAAGAGGGTGCTTTGTTTAAAGTGCTGACTTGCAGCATTTCCAATTTTGTGCTGGGCAGGGAAAACCAAAGTACATTGCATACCCCCATCTTTCTATAGCAGACTTTAATTTCTGACTGTCCTTAATGTTCCTGAAAATGGGACATAACTGATGTCTGATAACTGACAAACTGTATGTATGATAACTGACAAACAAATGTCTTAACTGAAATCAGAGGATTCTCTATGGCAAAAGAGCATAGTTCCAAGAGATACTTATCCAGAGGAGTCAGATGCTTCACTAAAATGCATATTAAGGACAATTTTTACACCCCAATCTCAGGAAAAAGAATTATGAAAAAGTGGATCAGTTTCATACATCAGCAAAGGCTGTTCAGGGATTTGAGTTAGATAATAATTTACTTGCTCTGTTTCTGAATATAAACACTCACCTTACACCTGACAATCAGAAAAAAAAAAAAACCCAGCTGGCGGCAAAAGTATAAGGTACTAGAAAATAGGAATTGCAATGAATGCCATAGTGATGCTGGCTTCTATGGCAATGGAATTAGACATACGCAGAAGGAGTAAGCAGGGCTGAGGACTAAGCACTGGTTCATATGTATAGTTTTCAAAAGTGTATTTCTATACCAAGAGCTTCTGGACAGATTATATAGATAAATCAGGCCAAAACTGTGTGAGCAACTTCAATGGAGCACCACAGCAGAGGGATATGCAACACTGATAGTACTGAGATCCACAGATTACTAGCTAGCTGAAAGAGCCATCATCTCTCAAGGCAACAGTCCGCTATTGTCTTGTTGCCCTAAAGGCTTTCCAGCATTGACCACAGCACAGGAAATTAATAATACGAATTAAGGCTGCCAAGAGAAGCAGAATACTAAAGTATGTTATTGGCCATTGTTATTTTTTACCTATGCGTCAGCCTGATTGGCAACCACTGCTGTGTCCTTTCCAATGTTGCAGAGAAGAATTCACTGCCAAGACAGTAGCAGAGCATCTATCGTTATTATTTCTGGTCATCTTGCTTTCTACAGTACAACGACAAGGAATGATAACTACCAATATATGTACCTATACCATTGCTTATCAGAAACCATGGCATTCCAGGTTACCAATCCACACAAATGAGTTAGCTTTCCACTCCCCTTTGCCTTTTTCAGGGAAAAAGGCAGACTGCATTGTGTTGTGGTTTAAGCCCAGTCAGCAACTCAGAACCATGCAGCTGCTCGCTTGCTCACCCTCTTCTTCTTCCCCCCACTCCCACAGGGTGGGGAGGAAAATTGAAAGCATGTAACTTCTATGGGTTGAGATAGGAACAGTCCAGTAACTAAGGTATAACACAGACCACTGCTGCTACCACCAATAATGATAATGATAAGGGAAATAACAAAGGAAGAGAATACAACTGCTCACCACCAGCTGAATGATACCCAGCCCGACTTGAACAGCAATCCTGGACTTCCAGGTAACTACCCCCAGTTTTTACAGTGGGTATAAAGTCCTGCAGTATAAAATACCTCTTTGGCTAGTTTGGGTCAGGTGTCCTACCTCTGCTTCCTCCCGGCTTCCCCTCCTCCCTGGCAGAGCATGAGACTGAGAAAGTCCTTGGTCAGAGTAAACATTACTGAGCAACAACTAAAACCATTGGTGTTATCAGCATTGTTCCCAGGCTGAAAGTCAAAACCACAGCAGTGCACCAGCTACTGAGAAGGAGAAAAATGGCTGCTACTGCTGAACCCAGCACACACTGCAAGGAGGGAGTGTGCGCACACTTTCACTGAGGGAGACATAGTAGCAGCAAACATTTCATGGCAGATCAGCAGGGATTCACTTCCACGCCCATGGTAGAAATTAGACTAAGCCAAACATACTTCAATGCCTGGTGACTGAACAGAAAATCAGTAATTGAAGATGATTAGAAGTTTAAAAGTGTAGGCATCTGATGTATTTAAGTTGCTTTTTCTGAATACTGGGAAGAAAATAGTGGGTAAGAATGCAATCAACAACTATTACACTCAGAGAACAAACAACAAATTGATTAATTATTATTTTTTACCTTTTTTTCCTCTTCCACTTAAAGGAAGAAGAGCTATGAAGCAAGTTTGTTTGAGGGCAGTAATTGTCAACACTAAAGGCTTCTCTTTCCATTTAGTATAACAGGGAATTTTGAACACCTTCTATCTGGGACATTGCCATAACACTAGTAGCAGTATTACAGTTATAATCACTATAGATTGATATACATTTAGCTACGCATTCATGTTTTTTCTAAGCCTGAAATCTCAGCTTCAAGAAAGCTTGTTAGGAGCAGCCAGTTAAATCTTCACTAGAATAAATCACTAGTTTTCTGTTATATGTTTTTACTACTCTTACACTGACACTTTACCTGCATGCATTCCTCAGAAACTGGTAGCAAAGCTGATTAATGCAACAGGAGCCCCAGATCAGAAAAAGTAGTCAAAACTACAACTACACTGGTCATAAACAGGTGAATCCCTAAGATCCTCCCCCCCCAGTTTGTTGCCAGTCTTGTACCAAACAACAGTATTATCTCCAGTCTAACCCTGGAAATTAACCTAACATCACTTAGATGATGCCATTTTTTTAAGGTAATTCATACATTTGCTTTCATGGTCTGGTTCCAAATATGAATTACAGTAACAGACTTTTTAAAAAGGTAAATAAAACTTTGGTTTCACTAACTTGACAACTGAGGCATACTGCCCTGTTCCTGGGGTATGTGTAAGTTCTTGTAGAAGGCCAGATCAATAGGGAACTACCATTGTGCTGTCAATGCGCTTTACTTTTCTTTTTACTTTTCTGTAAATCCTTCACAGGCAAACAATGTGCTCACAGTGTTAAAGGATTAGACAGCTTCCTGGAGGTCATTTAGTGTGTCTCCCTAACCAAGGAGCAATGATGTATTTTGTGTTCAAGCTCAGCTGGACTGTTCAATGCAGAAATGCCACAGGCAATGTGAAATACAAACACTGAATGTTTGTCTCTATAAACTGACAGGCCTCTGGGGTATGGAATGAAGCCTTGCTAAATTCTGTAATGAATTTATAATAGAACAATATAACAGATGCAACAGATAGATGAGAAAACAAGTTGATTTCAGTTGGACTGCCAAACATATAAGAACAATACTGGAAAACACAAGCAGCCTCTAACTGGTGAGGAGTGGTTTCTGTTTTTCACCTGTCCACTCAGTGAAAAACGTCAAAGTTACACCTGGCTAAATGGTCAAAGGTGTCTGTGAAAGCAGCTTAGCAAGAAGAAAAACTAAGATACACAAAAAATTTCATTAAACATACAAAGACACTTCCATAATTCATAATTTATCTCTACATTACCTAGAAGCACGCATAAACATGTGCACAACTATCCATCCACAGATCTATGCCAGTTTGTGCTGGAACTTCATTTTCTGATACTGGTCAAAGGAGAAAACAAAATATCTTTTCCCATCCAGATTGGGCTTCTAGTTGTTCTGTATGGTGCCTAAGTTCCTGTTCATCAAAAACGTCCTACAATTAGTCATACCAGACCTGACACATTTTGAAGACCCTCCCCAACCTGTGATTTTGTAAGATATGGATACGCTAAAGGGAACCTAAAATATGGAAAAAATATATTGACTGAATTACAGCTCTGCAGGCAGCTGGCTGAACTCAAACACAATTCAGACCACTTTAAGTCATCAATTCACCTTCAAATTCATTTGTTCTCCATTAAGCAAGTGCAAAATAATTGTAAGTAGCCTTTATATAATCCACCTTCACACACAAAGAGCAAACACGCAGTTTGAATTGCAAGTATTCAGATTTTAAGTTGAAAGAACAAGTGGAAAAAGAGAAAAAAACACTAAACAACTTCTAAATCAACTTTTCACCAAACTGAGCAAAACATAGCTTCCCATTCCTGCAAAATCAGGGTCATTTAAATGGCAATATGTTTTGTTAAAAACATAAAGTTTTAAAGTAATGGGACAACAGCTTTATAAAAGAATAATAATAATTTCTTAGCTGAAGTGCTAAGGTACGTCCAGATCATGACTTTCTGTAGTGTTGCCCTTCAAAGAGAGCTATAGCCCAAGATAATTTTGACACTGAAAATGGCATGCAGTGCAATAGCCTAATAGCAGTGCTTTGCACTGAGAGTACATTATGCTTACGTTCTTGGACCACTGTCAGTGAGTTTACAGGTGAACTTCAAGTGCTTTTTCATCTATAAGGTTTGGAATGTTTATCAGCAATTCAGAACAGAGTTGTTTATATTTCTAGTTCATTTTGCATACCTATCAAGGAGCAAATGGGACAGTTCAGCAAAGAATAGCATTGATGTACTTGGCAGCTGATAAAGATGTCATCTCAAAGATTAAAAAAAAAATACAAAACCAAATTTTTGTGGCAATAAATAAAATCATTAAAACACCTACCTTATAAGTTCCATGTCACCTTCCATTACATGAAGCATCTAATACAATTTATTAAAACTGCAATCAATATAAAAGCTCTCTTCAAATGCCCTTTGAAAAAAAATTAAAAAGTTACATATTCATTAAAGATACACATATAGGTATGATAACTGCAAGCTATTAGTTCCTATGACACAATAAGATTTTTCAAAGTGCATAATCAGAAATATATTTAGCATGAAAATAAAATATGGATATTCAAGGCTCGTTGCCTGCAAGAAAAAATTTCTTCTGTAAGAAAAAATATTTATACCTACAATCTTTCCCTGCTCCTCCTCCTACAAATAAAAAGAGCACCTGAAATAATTTGTCTGACACTAAAAAACCGCAATGACTCACATACCAGGTTTCAGTCAAATGCATTTTTAAATGGCTGAGTTATAAACCCCTTGAAATCAAGTTTTATAATGAAATGCTGATAGACCCTTAACTTTAATGGCTCTTCCAAGTGCTTCTGGAACAGGTATTACTTACAATGTCATAAAGTGACGTTTAAAACACTACAGAATTTTCTCAAGGCAGATAAGCAGGTGTTCAAGAGGGCAGCACAATTTAAACCTCACTGATTTATGGGACATGCTGCATGAAAGGCCAATAAGCTTTATGGAAGCTCACTGCAGAAACTCCAGACTTTAGTACACACAGTACCACCATTGTCTGAAGATCACCAATGCATATTAATTTCCACGTTGTCATATTTGATCTCCTGCATTTTGTATGTGTAACCAGTAGTGAAATATACACCTCACCTCACAGGGTAAGGCTTTTTCTCACTGTTATACTTTTCACAGAGGTCTGAATGTAATAAAATTCATCACTCAGCTACTTCATCATGTACTGTAGTGAGTCACTTGGTACCCAGGTCTCTTACTGTTACTCTAGCAACACCATATCTGAACCCTTCAAGAGCTGAAAACTAAGTCACTTCCCTCAGACTTCTTTGAGCAGAATTAAAAGCAGAAGATATGTCAAAATTTACCTGCTATATTACCAGCTGGTCAAAATCATCCTCCTGAAAGTCATTTGCTATCAGAAAAGCAACCAATAAGCCATGAAGCCACTTGATGTAATTGATTAGCATTTTCTGCTTGTTAACACATACACACAATCAATAATCATATGGCAACGGGACCCAGTCTTAATGATTTAGTGAGACTGTAATTTACTCTAGGCAGAAACAAAAAAAGCAAACAAAAAAGCCACAATTATCTCTTAATAACAAACTCTATTAAACAAAACTAGTAGTAAGAAAATTAAAGACCATCCCTGCTTAGATTGTAGTTAGTGCTGGAATACCTGATACATGTGAATAATTATTCGATTTTCTCTTAAAGGACCAAAGCAGCACTTGGCGTATACTCCACCTATATTTCTGGTACTACAAGAGAGAATACCATCAGCTCCATACTGGTGCATAGTATTAAATAAATAGTAACTCAAAAGTTCAGAGAGAAAAAAAACTAGGTTACTATCTTGGTTCAATTACCCTCAAAATAAATATGAGCACTTCTGGTTTGGGGGAGGAGGGGAAGGTTTAATATTTTTTTCAAATCAACTTACCTGCACATTGATATAATTTTAAGAAACCTAGACAAGGTTGTGTGAAAATTGAAAAGTATAAGCACCAACAAAGGCTAGTTTCTTAGTACATGGGATTTATGCTTAAAATAACAATATATTACTTTCTACCATTTGTCCCATTTCTATTTGACTTTATATACTACTAGACATCAGGTAGTTTACACAGAAGTAGCACAAGTAAAATGTAGGCAGTATGTACAAATGCAACAACTAAATTCACATTAATACTATAATCAGACCATGCTCTGCAGTCAAGTTTGCAAGCTAATTGTCACATATTATATATGTGACAGGTTTCTGTCACATATGTAATATTTCTCACTGAGCAACATTTATTCAAATAGAGGTAAAAATCACAGGACATGGGAGAACTTACTCATCTAAACACTATTTAATTAACTGCTATACAAAGAACACAGAGTTTAAGTCTATCACAAAACTCTGATTTTGGCCCCTGTTCTGCTTGATGTGGTCACCACTGACTTATGCTTTGTCAAAAGTAAAGTTCAGCACTAGCAAAGGAAGAGTAAATCTAAGGTTCTCTGTTTATTATTTGTTATCATCAGTACTTAACAGTAAAACAAAAAAGCAGTCTTCAGAATAATTATCATCTTACGGCATCAGGCTGAAACTTCTTCCCGTAGTCTTTATGGCTTTCCTTGCCTGACACATTGACTTGGTGGCCATGAAGAAACATTCCTAATTTGGATTAAATTCCCCTGCCCTCCAGGTACCATCTACTTCAACCAAAGATTATATAGAGAAATGTGTATTCCTTTTCTGCAAGGCTGAGACCTAAGATAACAACAGATGTGAGAGAAAAGTAAACTGATGAGTTAAGAAGTGAGAAAGTGCTTTAGTGTTGCTTTTTCTTCATGACCCATTGTAGGGGTCATTCATCTGAATATTGTCTTTTTCTTTTTTATTAATTCAATGAACAACAATTACATGCTTTGATCTAAAGGAAGTTCTATTAACAAATGCCAGGTTTGATACACCTTGCTGTAAAGAATAATTTCAGATTAAATTACCGTAACACTTATAAACAAATCCATGTTTTGTAATTTGCCTAGACCCCTGTAGCTGGAAAGGTTGCAAGCCTCCTCAGACCTTTTATCACAAGTAATCTGATCTCTCTCTGTAACATAACCACGAGGAAGCAACTTCTGAGCTGGTTTAGCTTTATCCCTGATTTGTTTACTGATTTATTCCCAACTTCTCACTACTTTTTCCCTTTTTAGCTTTACTGTCATTCCCACGACAGTCCTGAAAAAAAACCACCACCTTTAGACAACACTGAAAGATAAGAAGGGCAGGAGCAAGGTCAGAAGTCCTCTTCCACTGACCTAGAGAAAGGGTCACAATAATGTTAAAATTACAGACCCTTTACAAGGTGATCAAAAAAACCATCCAGAGCACAGGGGTTTGATACCATCATGATATATTGTACTGCTCCTCTGCTCTTCTCTTGCATCCTATTCTTCATGTCAGCGGGAAACAGAATTCACAAGATTGTAGCCCTCTGAACACATCAGGAAGCTATAGCCTTGTCCTTTTCAGTCTCCTGCTGGTTCAAATAACAGAAACCAATAGAAGGGATAGTTCAAAGATCTTATGAGTGCCTGAAACAAATCCAGAATCCTTGAGGTGATTGTTGGGTACCCTGCACCAGCAAGCTTAACACAGTTGAAGTCTCCTTCAGTTTTTTCACATTCTCAACAGAATTAAAGAAGAAATCTTTATTTTCCATCTGAGTGAACAAGACAAGACTGAGAGAGAAGGAGACTAAAATGTGGTTACCCACTCTTAAGGAGTATGAATTCATCTTTGTTATCGGCTTCTCCTAACCCCTCCTGCCAACTTGGCGTTTTAGGGTTTAGACAAATCATAAACAGAAATTAGTCTACAAACTCAAATAAAAATATTTTTATCTACTTTTTTTTTTTTCTGTGTGGATTTAGTATTAAGCTATATTCCTTCAACAAAGCATAGGTCCTTATAGCAACCATCAGTGACTTTTCTAATCCTTAATTATTCCTTCAGTTATTTCTGACATATAAAACATTCAAAATGAATCTGCATAGTTATTTGTTTCTTCTGTGTAGGCAAGCAAAGTCTTTAGCTCCATTTTAGTCCCACTTCATTCATTTTACCAGTAACTCAAATGCAGTATTTTGCTTATTCAATTGTATTTAGCAAATATTATGAAGGTTGCATAGTATCTCAAAAAGATTGTCTTAAAAATTCATTGGAAACATTTTTATCCCAGTTTTACTCTGCAAGTGTCAGAGTGCTCTGCCAACTTTCACAGCAGATCAGCACAAAGCCCTTTAGCGCAGGTGTTTCCGTAACTGGGATTTGCTAGGAAAAGTTTTTGCTTAACAGCTTATAGCCCTTTTAAAGCCAAAAATGTCTGACATTTTTCAAGATCTTGTTGAAAATACCTGTGCATTTTTTGTAGAGGCACTTCCCACAGATCTGATAATTTGAAAATTGACACAAATAATATTAGGTAATGTTTCTACCTCTGAAGAGTACTTTATCTTGCAGATTCTCATTTATTGCATTCATACACATCTGACAGTCAGTTAGCATAACCTTTAATCACACCTTTCATAATCAAATGATGTATAGGGGTAGAGCTGAGCTACTGCAATGAGGAGTTATTTGTTTAAAAGCTTGAGACCGGTCTTATGTCAGTTCATTTTAACACACCATTTCCACTGACTTATTGCCAGTTCTAAGAGTTACCACAGCACTGCTTAATAACGATGTGTAGTTTCTGACATTTATTTATAGTATACTAAAACCAAAATCATGCCTGATGATAAGAGCTTTAGACCACCTGAGATGTCTTCAAATCTTCAGCACATGTTTAGCTGCAGCAAAACCAGTCATTAGCCCAAATATGCAATCATCACACAATTGGTTGATTCAGCCTTTAAAGCCAGAGATAAATTTCAGGCAACTATTTTTCCCAAGGGTCTTTGTAAAAAATAAAAATGGTTTGTTGTGAATCTTTTTATCAATGAAGTGATGGAGAAATACTTGGAAAGAGTGATTTTTTAAATTTTATTTTAAAGGAAGGCCATGTGTGCACAATAAATTGATGGATCTTCCAGAACCAAGTAAATTTTTTTTCTTTCACACTCTTTGCCTTGTATGAAACAAGAAATCTATGTTAAGTATGAGACAGCATCAGTTATTTGTTTAGTTTTATGAGTGTCTAGTTATGAACTAAAGATACATATCATGCGGTTACTACTTTAGAAAAACTATCTTTCAAAATTTACTTTTAAAAATTATTTCCCAAGTATCTGAATGGTATTTCATATTGGTAATAAAATGACAGTGTATGCAACACCATTTTTAGTAACCGTGAGACAAATCAGCCCCCTCTTCCTCCATTCCTATTGTCATTTGAAGTGAAGGACACCCTTTGTCCCCTGTCCAGCAAAACACTTAAGCATTTGTAGTCTCCTTGACTTCAGCACCATTATTCATGGGCCCATAATGAAACATGTGCATAAGTGCTTTTGTAGATCAGAGTGCTACTGAGCAAGGGCAGCCAAGCAGAGCCTCTACTGCTGGAAATGCTGCAATAATAAAAGTACAGCTTTTCAGGAACAATGGCTTTTGAATTTTTAATAACAAATTTAAATGCAAAGGGAATTGTGAAATACATAATTTTGTTATTTTAAAAAAGATAATTAGAATAAAAGAAACTTCATAATTACTAATGTTAAAAAGCAGAGAAACCAACGCTGATTTGACAAACAAATCTACCTGAGACAGTCCCACCCTCGGTGTGAACTGAGATGATGGGTTCATAATACAGAAAATTTCCTGACAGGTGCTGAGACTCCAGTTTCTACTAGTTTCATACTGGTGTTAAATGTTTTGAATTTGACTTATGTTGACCCTCAATTTCCTATACAGACCCTCAAACTGGTTTTCTACTCCACCAGTAAACAAATTTACCATAGCAAATAAGCAAAATCTCCATCACACAAACATATCTGCAAATGAGTAGCTGTTGGTTATTGTAAATAAACTTTCTCACCTCCATAGCATTTGAACTAATGGACTAAATAGTTTAAGCATTTCAAATTACTTTGTGATAGGTTGTCAAACAGGCTGTCATCTGACAGATGCAGACTAGCTGAGATTTTCAAGTTATAAGAATTTATTTTTATTCACTGTATGCCAGCTCTGAAATGAAAATCAAAAAATAAACAAACAAACAAACAGGTAAAAGAATGCTTCCTTTGCTTCCTTGTCTTCCTTGTCTTTGTTAGGGGAGAAGAAAAAAGGGAAAAGCATATTCATTGCAGAAGACAGCAGTTCAGTAAATCTGTGGGATTTACTTTTTCCTTTTTTAATTTGGCTCAATTTTAGAAATGTATTCACATTTGAATTGACAATAATGAGGGCCAAATTAGAATAAACTGAGATGCAAATAACTATTTAAACTCAGGGTTTTCACATAGGGTATTTATAGGCATTGCTATTATCAGGGAAATACAGGTGAAATAAGTGTATTCTGTGAGAATTGCTCTTAAAAATGGAAAAGAAAAAAAAAAACACTTTTCCTACAAGAATCTTATTTTTAATCAAATACACTTTACTTTTCAAGCAGGAAGCCAATTTGCTATTGCAAATGTTTTTGCTAAGTGATGGAATGTGCAGTCGTGCACTAACAATTGAATCCTGAAATTCAGTTTGTCCATGCTAGGCAAGAAAAAGCTTTTGGGTTCAAGCACGAGCTTTATTACAAGGGGAGGCACTTAAATGCATGAAGAGGAGACCATGTATTTTATATCAGAAGACTGGAATACATCTTGCAATGTGGGTCTTTGATGTATTCATATGCTAACAATATACCATTTCCTCCAAGCGCTCAATACATTGGAATAAAAAGACATAATTTGCTGACATTGTGCTGAACACTTCCTGTCCAAAATACTGATCAATTGTCATTCAGCTTCCAAGGCTAATTCACCCAAAATAGCCCTCAACATAACCTTTAAATTATTCTTTTAACACTGTAAAATTCCAGTTAAAATAATTTACCATTTTACAGAACAAAATGATGAAACAAAGACCATAACTGTATTCTCAGCCTGCTTCTAAAATGCAGTTTAAGTGCCCTAGGGACTCCTTTCATCTAGTGTAAGTGCTGGCATATGATGTGATTGTTAGCATAGCTGGCCACCAGATGAGGTGAATTATCTAAACTGCTAAGGTTCCTACTTTCGCTCCAATTTAAACATCAATTTAAAACAGAAACTGAAAGGTATTATGAAAGCCTTAATATGAACCATTTCAGACATGAAAAAGAAATAGAAGGATTTCTCAAACCACAGAACAAACAAATATGTAATTCCTTGAACCTGAATATGAGTTGGAAAATTATCGGTGCATTGTCTGTGCAACTCCCCATGCTGGTAAATAAATGCAATGTACCCTGGGCACCTTGTGAAAAATGAGTCACTTGTATGAATCCACAAAGACATTATCCAGAGGCAATGGTTGCACTAAATGTTTGTAAGGGCAACCTGTATAAAACAATTACTTGGTTACTTTTTCAAGGGAAAACAGTTTGAAGCACATTTTGTCTTTTAAGATTATCATATTCAGAAAGGATTTTCTCCAGTTAAAGCAATTTTACTACCTATATCCTGTGAGTCACTTGATCACCTTTTTTTCTTCCTACCTTCTCTATGTTATGATAATTCTTCCACTCTGTTCAATGCCATGATCATAAGACTGTGAGCTCTTTAACGCAGCAGCTCTCTTTGCAGAGCACAATGCAGTTGCCTTTCATCTAAGGCACTGGGACATCACTAAACACAAAAACCACAAGCAATATTAATCAGCTTTCCATGTACTAAGATGTTCTAGTCTCAAAGCACATGAGAAAACTCTGAACAAAAGTTCTGGGGCAAATGAAATTTTTATAGAGAGAAAGGCCCACCTCCTCAAGGATTTATGTGACCAGCTAGTGATTTTAAAAAGAGTTACTAGTGTTAAGATGTGGTTGCTTGTAGACAGTTTGCATAAGAGAAGAAAAATAAATTAAAAAAGGTAGGCCATAAGTCTAGTATTTCTTCCTCCAGTACTATGGAGTACTGCAAGCCCTGTTAAATAAGAAGCTGTTTCTAATGAAGTTAATCACAATGAGCCAAATAGGCATGTGTGCGGATTTTTATAAAATCCAAGTTATTACATACTAGCATAAATCATCATAGTCCCTCAGTGGAAAGAAATGTTCTTTCTGCATTGAACTTGAACAGACAAAAGTTTATCAGTGAACAAGACTAAGAAATTACCAAAGGGAAAGACAGCATTTGAATAAAATCCAAATATGGATGCTGTGTTCTAGCATTAATGAGACTTCACTTTATATACTTTATTAATTTTGGTCAAATTATTACAAAAATAATAACAATAAGATTGCAAACATCTCCCAAAATTATTCAAGGAGGATACAAGTTGGCATCTAAAATTAAGAGACTAATGACAAACTTCTTGAGGCAAACCTATAAGATTGTTCTGATCACTAAGTAAGCTGAAGTAGTCCTTTCGCATTTAAATGGCAGAGGGGAAAAAGCCCCTTCTGACTTCATTTGCATGAACAGTGGTTGTGTATGGAACAGAGTGCCAAAGCAAAGAAGTGGTGACAATCACTTTGAAGGGGATTTGACAGTTCTGACAAAATTAAATTAGTCAACATACCAATAAAATTGTCTGCTTGATTTACATTGGCAATTCCATATTGCTCTCAGCCATCTAGCTACCAAAACCTCAATCCTGTAACATAAGCAAGAAAAATAAGAACTCATATCAGGACAGCAAACTACTTATTATTCAGACAATATGACTGTATCATCTGTAGACACCACTTTCCAAATACTTCAGTGTGGGTTCAAATGTATACATCCAAAACAACAAGGTGACCCTTTTAGTGGATAAGGAAAAGGCTTTGGATGTTGTCATACCTTTTAGTAAAGCCTTTGACACCATTTCCCACAGCATTCTCCTGGAGAAACAGATGGGTCACGGCATGGATGGACTTACTCTTTGCTAGATATAAAATTGTCTGGATGGCCAGGCTCAAAGAGTGGTGGTGAATGGAGTTAAATCCAGTCGGCGTCTGGTCACAAATGGTGTTCCCCAGCTTTCAGTACAGGGGCCAGTTCTGTTTAATCTCTCTATTGATGATCTAGATGAGGGGATTTGAGTGCACTCTTAGGAAGTTTGCAGATGACAACATCACACTGGGAGGGAGCATTGATCTGCTTGAAGCAAGCAAGGCTCTACAGAGGGATCTGGATCGGCTGAATCGATGAGTCGAGGCCAATTGTATGAGGTTCAATAAGGCTTAGAGCCAGATCATGCACCTAGGTTACAGACTACTTGGAGTCACCATCCCTGGAAGTATTTGAAAGATTTGTTAGATATAGCACATGTAGATAAGGGACACAATTAAGTGATGCATATGGCAGTGCTAGGCTAGCAGTTGGATTCAATGATCTTAAAGGTCTTTTCCCACCTAAACAATTCTGTGGTTCTATGACTATAAAAACCTCCAGTTGAAGAAAAAAGACATCCTGCAAAACTGCAAAATTCTGTAAAGCCCCTTTAAACAATCTGAGAACTGTGCTGTGAGGGTGTACTTACATTTCAGTGACAAAAGAGAAGGCATAAGAACCATATTTACCAGCTGGGGGTAAGAAAAATCCTGTAAACAGCAGTAAGTTGTCAAATAAATACTACTGGCATAACTACTTGTCTGGCAAATTTAAAGGGCAAGATGCTAGCAGTACATCCTGGAGGAATGTCAAAGGGAGAGGGATGGACATGACATGATATGGAATCTACATCCTTAGAGAGTTTATTGCTGATCAGCTATCTACTAGTAAAAGTGTGCAAAAAATATAACAAGGCTTAGCTTCTGTGCAATATATCCAATCATCATTTTCAACTTCCAAAGTTATAACTCGGTGGTTAAATAGTATGTTTCTGTTGAAGAATAGATATTAAAAACTTGTAGATATATACTTAAGCAAAACTATAGTGTATGGATATGTTTTGATCTTATCCAGAAACAATAAACACCAAGAAAAAGACCTCAGCAGCAGTCTGAGATAGGAAAGGTGTGGGGGAGTGTAGGGAATAGAAGATCAGAAAGCCTTTCTCTAAAGAGTAGGGATGAAAATAGGGCAAGATACAGAATTTAACATCTTGTAGTAGACTATGTATTCCATTAGAATATATCTTTTTTTTTTTTGGTACCCAGGTCTCCTTTGGGAAATATTTGAATACTTCACTATTTTTTAATTCTTAATTGATACATCCACAAGACATGTAGCCCCAGGAAAAGGGCATAAAATGTACTGCGATATCCTGTACTATGTATCTATTTCTATTTATTGTAAAGGGCATAAACACATTACACACATTACTTTGATACTGATGTTATCCTACATGCAAATATTGCAAAGTTTTGGCCTCCTTATCAATGTGTTTTTATTTCCTGTCACACTTCTAATGAACTAGTATTTTACCATTACACCCATGAAATTCCACAGAGACAGAATAAAACTGTGTTCTACATAAAGTCCTCATTCTTTGTGCTCTTCCATCCTGCATTTGCTGAATCTCAATCATTTGCATGTGTGTAAATTCATTTTTATAGATTTTTGGCTGTAGTACTTTTAACATTACTGTTAAGGGAAATAACTTATTGAAAGTGAAGACACAAAACAAAGCACATTTTCTGGACATGCAAATACAACACAGGTAATGCTTGTAGTGTGAAGAGGTAGGTACAACCAAAATATACATGAATACACAAAAGATGCTTCCTCTCTCACACTTCTCTTCAACTTCCTAATCTTGGACATTCTGCTTAATACTTAAGGCCGTTTACAGTAGTTCCAAAATGCTGACTTTGTTAATACATATACCTCAGCAGGAGAAGGAGTGCTGAGGATGATTGATTGAAATTCTGAATATCTTACAAAATTATTTCTTTGACATAGCCAGTAGGGAACTCTTGCTTGTTGAACTTATTATTCATTCATGTATTCATGAAAAAAAAATACAATAAAAGCATAATCCCTCCATAGTGCCTGACTGATCACATTGAAATGCACCCAGAGCTTTGCAGTGCCAAGCAAGGTCTTTACTTTGCAACAGAACTATTTTATGTCGCAATATCATTAGCTGAGCCTAGAGTTTACATTATACTTATAAATCAGCAAGGGAAATTTAACCCACATTGTAATCTAAGGTTATGCTGAAAATCAGATAGTGAAAATACACATGCATAATAACAACTGCTTATGTGACTTTTTTATTTTCTTCTTCCTAAATGATTTAGCAATTTGTGTGTTGAACTGTAAACAAGACCATGAATACACATGCATTTTGACAACTGAAATATGGGTCAAAAGAAATACAGAAATAACAAAGACTGGTGATTTGAAAGAAGTTCTTAGAGAAAACCAGCATCATAGAAAAAAAACGCTATTTGAAAATATTACTGACAAGATTTAAATTACACTTTTCTGTGTTTAAAATACTGAGAAAATAAAGGGCAGCCTTGACATGCTTGAGAGGTGGGCCAGTGCCAGCCTCATGAAGTTCAACCAAGCCAAGTGTAAGATCCTACAGCTGGGTCAGAGCAATCCCAGGCACAGCTACAGGTTGGGTAGAGAAGAAATTCAAAGCAGCCCTGTGCAGAAGGACTTGGGGGTGTTGGTCAGTGAGAAGTTCAACATGAGCCAACTTCAGTGTGCGCTCGCAGACCAGAAAGCCAACCATATCCTGAGCTGCATCAAAGGGAGAGTGACCAGCAGGTCGAAGGAGGTGATCCTGTCCCTCTACTCTGCTCTAGTGAGACCTCATTTAGATTACTGTGTGCAGTTCTGGTGTCTTCAACATAAGAAAGACATGGAGCTGTTGGAACAAGCCCAGAGGAGGGGCATGAGGATGATCAGGGGGCTGGAGCACCTTATGAATGAAGACAGTCTGAGAAATTTGGGGCTGTTCAGCTTGGAGAAGAGAAGGCTGCTTGGAGAACTCAAGTGCAGCCTTCCAGTATCTGAAGGGGGCCTATAGGGTGCTGAAGAGGAACTCTTCATCTGGGACTGTAGAGATAGGACAAGGGGGAATGGGTTCAAACTTAAATAGGGGAAGTTCAGGATAGATATAAAGAAGAAGTACTTTACTCTGAGGGTGGTGAGGCACTGGAACATGTTGCCCAAAGAGGTGGTAAATGCTCCACCCCTGGCAGTGTTCAAGGCCAGGCTGGACGGAGTTTGGGATGACATGGCCAAGTGCGTCATGTCCCTGCCCATGGCAGGGATGCAGGAACTAGATGATCTTTAGGTCCTTTCCAACCCTAACTATTTTATGATTCTATGACAACAATATAGCAGAAAAAAACCCTTATCATAAGCTTCAGAACTGAATAGCATTTACAGTCACAAATATGAATAAGATAGATATTATTTTGCTGTACTGTATGATACCAAACAATGCTTGATTTTCCATTCCTTCTAATCCTCTAAACTAAAATTCTGGATGTTTCTATTCAGTTTGAGCTAGTTTTACATCGTATATTCACATCCTGTCTTGAAAAGAACTGTATTTACACATCAAGAACATCAGGTTTTTCATTACTAACTTCCATAATTTGCCATTTGTTTTCAATCACAATAGATGCAGAGCCACTTGGCAAGGCATTGTTAGTGTACCTGGCCTTGCTATTGTCAAACTGTTGTACTAAACCAAAAAAACTTCTGGAAATTATCTTGACAAGTTGTTTCCAGTTGCTTCAAAAAGAATCTTCCCTTCTCTCTGCTAAATGCTTACAACTTGCAATAGAAGGATAATGAGCTTTCCTTGACTTTGAAAGGTTCGGGTCAGCTTTCTATTTAATACTTTCTGTAAGTTTTGATCAACCACACAAAAAAGGTAGAAAATCCCTGAGTTAACAAAGTATATCTGCCTGTAATAAAAATTAATCAGACTTTAAAAGGGATAGAGAAAATAAATAGCTCCAAATCCAGCCTTCTGAGGCTAAGACTAACCAGAAGAGTGTGCATTTATCTCAGTTGTCAATGTGAAAGTCGCAGGACTCCTGCTTAGGGGACACTTATGCTCATTGCCTTTCAAATAACACTGACTTCCCTTGTGTTAATCTATTTCCCTACTCCTTCAATTGAACAAAATACTTTAGTCAGTAAAGGTAGTTTGATTATTCTGTTCACTGTTAGCAAAGAACGTTGATGGGTGCCAAACCACATAAGAAGTTTTAGGTACAGAAGGCTTACTCTCCCCATTACTGTCTCCTGAGCACAGGAGACTCACATGATGCCACCTCAGCAAAGGGAAAAGCATGAAGTTTCATCTCAAAGTTGAGGCACTTGAACAGAGTAGAACAGCTAAGTCTGAAATCAAGAAAGATTTCAGCCTTTCTGAATAAATATCACTTTAGTACTTGAACAGAGAAAGTCAGTTAATGTTGGCTTCATACTAAAGAGATTCTAACACCATGCACAATCTCACTGTATGCTGTAAAAGGCTGCTGGGATTTTTTTTTTTTAAAAGCTTTAAATATTTCCTTTTATTTACAGTTAATACCTCGACCCGTTGTTACTCCCAGTAAGCACTTTGCTGTATTCATACACAGAAAGATTAATATTGATGCCTAGAAGACAAAAGTACTATTTTCTAGATAATGGTGAAAGAGCTGGTTTTTAAAGAAATTTTTTTCAATTGAGAAACAGTGACAACTTATTATCAGTTTGTCATCACTTCTTCAGCTACTTCAGAAATAACTTCCCAGGTTTTGCATTCTTTTCTTCTGCATATTATTAATGGTATAACCTATAAATCAACCGGAAGTCTAAAAGCATTACAAGCAACTATAAACCAGCTAACAAGACATTCTGCTAACAAGTCATTTTACAATAAAACTTCCAATTCATTGGAGACATCTAAAAATGTCATTTCATATGCACTATCAACATTACTTCAAACAGTAATGCTGATTTGAGTCAGATCAGAAATTTTCAGATAAGTAAATCTGGTTAACAAGCTCATGAATTGCAAAGCTTAAATTAAAAGGAGATTATTTCAGTCAAGTGAAAAAAAAGATGAAAGTGCTTGCATTAGAGTTAAATGGTTAGAAAACAAGAATCAACTCAATTTTCAGAAACACATATATAACCTCTTAGGAGCATCTGCTAACAGAAAACAAGTTCGTTGCAAGATAGGATAGAAGAATCTCTCTTCAGCAGTACAAACAAACCCTGGTGTGGTCTCTCCTTCCTCATCTCTTCAGAGCTAGGGGTTTTACAGAAAGGAGATCTACAAGTGTCTTTGCATTCTCTCTGTTCTGAACACCTTGAGGACCTCGCCCAATGTTTTCCCAGTCTTACAGTAGCTTCAGTAAGAAAAACACAATTTAAATTCTTAACCTTCAGACTTTTGATTCGATCTTTTTCTCCTTATCAGGCCAGTGTATACCATGCTAAAGATATAGAAATTAGAGCCTACTGTATTTACAAGGCAGAGAATAAAGCTAGGCAGAGATGGTAGCTCAGTTTGCAGAAGTATAGTGGTATTCATCCTGAGAAACAGGATTAACTGGGTCAATAGTACTGATTAAATAGTACTGATGCTGCTATATAGCTTTCAGGGCTTTGATTAGCTCAATTATCTTTGCATAACACCATACTGAATTGTATATCATAACCTCAGAGTCACGAATATGCAATATATATACACACATTTACCATAGCTTTTTTACCTGATCTTCTCCTTCAGCCAATGATCTCACAAGCAGAAACTACCCTGATTCTTTATTTGGGGGAATCATCTCCCATCATTCTCATGCTGCTCAAGCAGGCTTTTTGGAGTATCATTGTTTGAAAAATTGAATCTCTCCCTACTGTCTTAAAAGATATTCATTATCTACTTAAGGTAATCAGATTTCTGGTTGTCAACTTTTAAGCCAAATAAGACCCCAAAATTGAATCTTATTGTCTACTTCACAAGGAAGCTGGTTTTTGTAATCTTTGTCTGTAGAAAGCTGCAGCTTTTCTCTTTTACCTCACACTGTGGTAATTTTGCTTTCACTTAATCTAAGCAAAGCTAAATTGACCTAATCAGCCTGTAACGGTAATTCATATCTCTTAAATGATTGTTTAAATTCTTACTCTTCCATTTTCAATGGTTACTGTATACAGTTTTCAATATCAAAAGCTGACGCAAAACATACAAGATCACCTGTGACAGTTCAGAACGAGTGATAGGTTCCCAGACAGTAACTGTCTTCTCTAGGAACCCTCCTAAGAGACACTTTAAAGGCATTTCTTTCCTCAAATAGATTCTAATTCTTTTATTTTCTCTAGTCATCATATTTATCTGACATCTCATCATCCTTGTCAGGTAACACTAAGCTGAACTTGCTCAAGCAGAGAGTGCTAAATATTCAGTGAGAAGGACCATGTATCCTGCGACAGCAACTCAGGAAAAGAAGTACATCTGCTATGGTGAAGGCCTGATCAATGGTCAGCTGGAGTCAGTACAAGTCAATAGATTTCAAAAGTCTTGCTCATTCACATTAGGAAAAAGCCTTTGTCTTGTTTATCATGCAGTCACTCCTTATTACATAAACACCAACCCATTACCAACTCTCTATTCAACCATAGCTGAATTTCTAAAACTGTTAGAAAATTATTCCTAAAAAGTCTTCCGCTGACCTTGGTGCAGAGAGATTAACACTAAAGTGTTTGTGAGCAGCAATCTTTCTTGCTCATACCCAACTGTTTTACCAGCTGATTTTAACAGTGTGAAAATGCCAGTGATAAGACAAGTGTAAGTCTCTGCTCTCACTTAAAGTTCATTTTAAGATCAAGACATCAGTCAGTGTAGCTATAGCAATGGCAATTTAATTGAAACACACTAATATCCAAACTGTTACCCTGGAACCAAGTTACAAAGACTTGGACAATCAGTTCTGACTAGAATAGTTGAATGGTCATGACTTAAATCCTACAAATGGCAACTTTCATACATGTATTTGAATTAAATATTTGTATTTACTGAGGACAGAACAAGTTGTGCTTAGCATTGTAATAGCAGTGCAGGTCATTCAGGATATAATTTGCCCTGATATTCACACAAGATTTTATTTCTTTTTAACCTACATTTAAGTGGCATTCAAAAAGGTAAACTCCTGCTGTCTTTGGAGATCAAAGAAAATCAAGGAAATTACTTCCAATCTGATCCTAAACAATCAAACATTCAGCTGTTCAATATTTCAAAAAGCAAACACACCAGCACCAATTGGAATTGCCTACTGCAAACTAATTTTTTATCCTGTAGTCAAATAATAGTCCAGTTAAATTTCTCTGTGAATTGATTTTGGGATGAAGCAGAAGAAAGAGAAAAAGAATGGATTGGGATGATACAATGACATTTCAAAACACAGATTTAGTTATTATTTTAGCAGGAACAAGCATAAAAGGATTTTTTTTTTCCCCTGATTGCTGTGGAAAGTATGAAAGAGAAAGGAAAAAGCAAAATAGCAGACTAAGCAAAAAGAGTCTCCTTGTAACAGATGATACTGAATGCTTTATCATCACATACCAAAATATATTGTGTATTGGTCAGAGAGCCAACTATCACAGCCATGCCAGGGGGTATAGTTGTTTTGTGGTTTGTGATAGGAAAACAAGCGTCCAGAATACACACTTCGGCAGAAGTACAGCCACTCACCCAAGATATTTTGGGGCCTAAACATAACCTACATCTATTGTTTATTTGGACAAACAATCAAAGCATGGAGGAATCAAAACAGTGGGTTCTTTATTTTGCGCTATCTGCCACAAACATGACACAAACTTGGAAAGCGTAATCCATTACTGTTTGTGCAACAATGGCTTGGAGGTATTTACTGCTAGCAAGTTTTTTGTTGAGAAAGTGATTTTGTTTTGTAATGTTGAAAAACTATTCTAACATGTTTACATATTTTCTTGGAGGACTGCTGTGTCAGGTGAGTACTTGAAGTCCTATTCACCTGGAAAATTTAATGTATGATAAGAAAAAAAAACAACCCATACAACAGCGTGACCATTATTCCTCTGCAGAACAAAAAAATGCCTGCAGTAAAAAACACCACACTGATTTAAGCACTGCTGTCAACATTTGCTTCTTTTTAGGGCCTAAGGACCAATAGACTCTTACAGGAAAGCAAAGCTAGGTCTTACGGACAGGCAAAACTCCTACTACTGATTATTCACAGTCAGGTCCCCAGGAACTCTTACCACATTTCATATTTTTCAATTTGAAAGAACGCACTACTTATCTTGAAATCTCCTTTTTCCCAGAAATGTAATCCATCAATAAAAATATAACAACAGCGCAAAAGAAAAAAACCCCCAGAACTGAAGTTTGCCTCTGATTTTCCCTTAAGAGTTCAATATATTAGTATATGACTACCCGCCTGAAAAATCATTATCCAACAGCATTGTGTATAACCATAAAATAATATTATTCACTGATGTGAAACTGAGTCAGAAGTCTCTCTAATTAGCCTAAGCTGGGAAACTCATCTCTGCCACAGCCTCCTTTTCCTAATTGCATGTGTATTTTTGCTTCTAGACTAAGCAAATGACTCAAAGGAAACAAGTAGGACTGTTACATCATTGTTACAATAGCTAACCATGAATTTATTGTAGCTGTTTTTTCCATCTCCTTGAACTGTAAAATGAAAAGTAGTGCATCAAAATTTAATGTTATACTGAGGTGAGAGAAAAAAGAAGGGGGCATAAAATAGCAGTGACCTAGAAAAGACCTGAAAATTCAGAGACCTGGTTCAGAGACCTGCAGATGTTGACACACTCATATCTGTGATGTTATGGAGAATATTTTTAAATGGTCATTGGTTAGCCATAAGCTAACAAGTAGTCTTGTAGCTACAAGTAGCCCTTTAAAGACCAAAATACTTCAGATTATTTCCTACTGTTTTCTCTGATCTTTCTTTACTTACAGCTTTGATCTTCCTTACAGTCACTACATTTTATTTCCAGTAGTGAGGAGCGAGTGCTATCTGAAACTGATGATTAATAGCTAATGTTCTAGTTCTGCATACTGTTCCTGTCATCATTCTCTTTCCACTGATTTTCATAAATCTTGAAATACTATAATTATCTTTGAGAAATCTTTCTTTTAAATGTGTTTGAAACTGGCCAATTTTTGGAAGGCATGAAGGAAACTGACAAAAATATGGCTTCCTTTTATCTTCTAGGTCTTTTAACAATCACTCATGTACGTAATGAAATGACGGAGAATTATGAGTGTTAGCTTTTTTGCTCATATGTTATTGGTTTCCCAGGTTTTTTGAGTGTTCAAAGTACCTAGGCTGGTGACTACTCAAAGTACTCAAAGATACAACTTTTGCTACCATTACTTGAAGAGGGTGAAGTTATTAATCTAGTTTGTCCTGACTTCTAATTCAGACTCAGACATTCTGTTTCAAAAATTTATTTATGAGCAGTAGCACCACTGTAACTGCATACAGATACGCAAGGAACATGCTCCAACTTCATTATGTGCATTAAAACCAACAAAAAAATCCACTACTTTGTATAATAATGTTTCATGTTTCTTTCTAGGTTTCAAAATATGTGTACAATACTACATGTGCAGGTGTTCTTGATATATTTGATATATTCAAAGCACATGCTTTGGAGAAGAAAGTCTCAAGAATAGCACTATCTGAAAAATTGTTAGCAGACATAGATCAGGTATTTAAATTGGAAAGGAAGCAGAACAACAAAAAAATAATCAAAAGTAAGATACAAGAAATATATCTCAATTTAACCTCTAAACTGCAAAGCTGAGAGGGAAAGCATCACAATTTCAAGCACATGTGTAGTGGCTTTGCATGGTAAGATTTTGGTAACAGGAGGCTACCAGGGCGGCTTTTCTAGGAAGCTGCTAGGACCTTCATCCGTGTTCAGAGGAACCAGCACCAGATGGCTCCAAGACAGACCCACCACTAGCCAAGGACAAGCCCATCAGTGACAGTGGTGGCACCTCTGGGATAAGATATTTATGGGGAAAAAACTGCTGTGCAACAGCAGCTGGGAGAGAGGAATGGCAGCATGTGAGAGAAACAGTCCTGCTGACAACCCAGGTCACTGCAGAAGGTGGGGAGAAAGTGCCCCAGGGACTGGAGCAGAAGTTCTGCTGCAGCCCATGGTGCAGCCCATGGTGAGGCAGCTGTGCCCCTGAAGGCCTGGGAGACCCATGGTGGAGCAGATTCCACCTGCAGCCCATGCAGGATCCCACACCAGAGCAGGAGGGTATGTCCTGAAGGAGGCTGTTACCCCACGAGCAGCCTGCACTGGAGCAGAGTCCTGGTAGGAGCTGTGACCGCATGGAGAGAGGAGCCTGCACTGGAGCAGGTTTACTGTAGGACTTGTGACCTCACAGGGAAATCATGCTGGAGCAGTCTGTTCCTGAAGGACGGCACCCCATGGAAGGGACCCATGCTGAAGGAGTTAGTGAAGGACAGCCTGTGGGAGAGACTCACACTGAAGAAGTTCATGGGGAATAGCCTCCTATGGGAGAGACCCCATGCTGGAAAGGGGAAGAGTGTGAAGAGTCCCCTCCTGAGAAGGAAGGAGCAGTAGAGACAGACTGCGATGAACTGACCATAACCGCCATTCCTCCACCTGTGCCTTGTGGGGGAACGAAGCTGAAGTTGAGCTCACGAAGAAGGAAGGGGTGGGGGGAAAGTGTTTTAAGATTTCTTTTTATTTTCTTATTACCATACTCTGATTTGATTGGCAATACATTAATTTTTAATCTTTTTTGTCTGTTTTGCCCATGAATGTAATTGCTGAGTAACCTTGTCCTTATCTCTACTCACAAGCTTTTTGTTATATTTGCTCTCCCCTACACAGTCTCTTTGGTGGACACCTGGCCTCCAGCCAGGGTGAACCCACCATGACATACAATTAGGCAAACTTAATACCATCAAAGTAGTCATCCTAATCTTGTGCATTTCAGTAGCAAATGGAAAGATTTGGTAACCATTCTGCAGATTCAAATGCACGTTCATCCCCACACAAAAAAAAAAAAAAAAAAAAGAGAATATCCAAATAAATTGTGAGGTAAAATTGGATTATATTGCCCCATCAACTGCAAGCAGTGCCAAAGCCTCTGCAACTGAATGATTTATCTTCCATGATCTTACTGTGTTATGTTTTCTTACTTTTCATAAGGCCTCTGGCGTTATGAAAAATAAATGTTTTCCATACCATGAACAGATGCTTCTAAATGCAAGTTTTCTGTTATGAAATCTGAAGAAAAACATTAAAAAATTGCCTAACCAAAGAAAAACAAACATTTCTTTTACTAAGTCTGTTCAGATGCTGTGTTTGAGTCCAATCAAGTTTCGTGGTCAGAGATAATATCTTACATCAAAGGACATAAAAAATAACTAGTACTTAGCATATACCATGAGTTCCATAACTTTTTGGACCCTAGACCACTGTCAGATCTCAAAATTGATCATAATATTTTCTAACATGGAAACATTAAGGATGTATGATGTTTCCTTGTATGAACTGAATCCTGCCCTGAAGACCATCTGTACACACATAACCTTGAAGACTACAAGTGGTTTTTTGTACTAACAACATCTACAAGAAAATCAAGTTTAAAAAGATAGTGACCATACTCACATTGGTTTGAAGCTGAACACATTGGTGTTCACATTTGGATCTGATAATACTGAAATCACAAGACTGTACATCAGAGCTGAAAAACTATTTCCAGATTTCAAGAGCTTCCTTTTGACTAATTTCACATTGGGGGTCTTCCTGGTTATTTTGGCAGCTGAATTAGTAATAAAGAAACAAATATCTTCTATATAAAAGTACTCACAACAAGACAAGGAGTTTAATCAGGCTTTCAAGTTGAATATTTACCTATAAAAAGTTCAGATTTCCCAAAAGAATGTGTTTCTGTTGAAATAGCAGCATGCAAATAGCATTTCAGTCCACACATGAAACTATTGCATAATAAGCTCACTTAAACAAATTTCCTAGTCTAAGTCATTTTTTTTTTGTGCCTCATAATAACAAAGATGCTAGCAAACTATTTCAGTCAGACCTTCCAAATCTCACCACTGTAAATTGCTCCAACTTAACCACATTTTAAACCCAATAAAAGTCAGCAACCATAATCTAAATCATACACTTACCAGTCTTTTTCCCACAAGCCTTGAAGTCTAAAAGTTACCATGGAAACAAATTGTACATTTCCACAATTGGAAAAGCCAGTTAAAAACAAAACAAAACAAAATTAAAAACCATATGAACCTATTGCTAACTATGCCTTCTTCAAAGTAGAATCTTGGCAATGGCTTTTAAGCTTTTAAGCAGTCAGGAACAATGAGAGTGACACTCAATTAATAAATTATTCAGGTACCCGAAGTAGCATGTCTCTCATAAGACTTTCTTAATAAACGAATAAATAAATAAATAAATAAAATCATTATTTCTTCCAAAAAAGCATTTTTACAGTGTATTTACAACATGCCATTGTAACTGTTAATGTGTGATAAGAGTGCCACTAAACCACAAATTATCCTGTAACATAAGTGGATTCAGAACTGCTGGCTGAAGCTTTACATTCAAGCTTCATACAATCAAAGTGCTGCCTACATCAGAGAATTATAGAAAGATTTAATCTCTCACAGCTCTTTTCCTATCTTAAAATGGGGATGGCAATGCTTGTAATAGCAGATAATACTTGGGAAACGTGTTGCTTAATGTTTATCTGCATGGCTACCTAATCATGCAACATCATACAATTGCCATATTGTGCTCTATTTATATTCTATGACGTGTTTATCTGTGACCTTGAGCAACACAAAGAAGCTGTAACTCCCAAGGTCATCTCTTATGTCTACAGAGGTGAACAGATGCATCTCCTGATACCTATTTTAAAATAAAGTCTGATACATTTCAGATTATACATGACCTAAGAGCATATGAATAATCAAAACACAAAGGCTAGAAGCCAAGAACATGCACAACTGGGGATTAGTTATCCTTGAGAAACTTAAGTCCATGGAATTTGTACTATTGGATGAATTAGTACTGGAATTCTTTTTACTCCAGGAGTCCTTTACTTATCCATAAGACATAAAAATAATCAGAAATAGCTCTGATATGGAAATTTGATTGCCAAATGTCCTGCTTATGGATTATATTATTATCAAAATAACTAAGGGGGGGGGGGGGGGCAGGGAGGAGCATTGTACTCCCCTTCAGCTTGACATCTAATTTATCCTCTAAATGCTCATCATTCATTTTAACCTTTTTTAATCACTATATTGATTTTAAACATTTTGTCTTCTGAGAATGCTAATGAATGTGACAGTCCTGATAATGGTCTATGCTATGTGAATCCCTGTCAATTATAAATTAGTTTCAAAGCACTAATAACACTGAAGTACATCAGTATCTGTTCTTAACCTGAACCAAATTTGTAAACACAATGTTGAACAGTTGCATTCAGGTTTTCCATTTTTTTCTTTTTTTCAGTGGGAATTTCTAAGAGATCTTTAAAATATGGCAAGCTATTCATCAGGACTTTTGAACTTGTACAGGAAAGAGTAACATAAACTGAAAAAGTTTAAAATCAGGAGTTGACTAGGAGTCGACAGATCTTTGGAATGCATTGTAGCTCAATCCTGCATCAGAAAAAATACACGAGGGGGGGAAGAGAAATCTCATTTCTGCCTTTTTTTTTTTTTACTATTCTTTCTTCTTCATAGTTTAGAAAGTTTCTTATAAAACAATGTGTTTTCTTCTGTCTTAATTGTAAAACAATAAAGCTAAAAAGAAAACAGCAAATACCTAAAGAAACTTACATTTCTTCATTGAAAATAAAATGTAGTAAGTGTTACAGGGATTGAATTTGTTTACTTTAAATTGTGCATTAGAGGAAGATTTTTTTCTCATTCTCCTCAAAAATAAATACGGATACAATGGCAGGTCTTAGGCCCTCAGTATTACTCTTCCATGCTGTTTCAGTGAAAATAGTGAAACTATTTCTAGAAATTGAAATCAGTCTTATACATGGCAGTTAGTAAAATCAAACATGTTGTTAAGTATCATTTTATTATTCTTTTGTTCTAAAATGCATTCAGACTTAAAGAGGTTCAGATTAGATATAAGGAAAAAGTTCTTTACTCTGAGGGTGGTGAGGCACTGGCACAGGTTTCCCAAAGAGGTGGTAAATGCTCCATCCGTGGTAGCATTCAAGGCCAGGTTGGACAGACCCTTGAGTGATATGGTCTAGTGTGGGGCGTCCCTGCCCATGGCAGGGTGCTTGTAACTAGATAATCTTAAGGTCCTTTCCAACCCTAACTATTCTATGATTCTATGATTCTAAAAAAAGACTTTACCCTAACAAAACTAAAGAAGGAATATGCTATTTTTGGCATAAAAATGCATATCTACCAGAATGCTATATGCTATTTTGGCTCCGTAGAGACCAACTACAATCACAAATTCAATTAAATTTCCTAGCACTGTCTGCCCAAGATAAACAGTTACTTCTCCTACTTAGAGGTATATTTCAACATTTTCAGATGAGAAATATTCATGTGTTCATGCAGCTTTAAGACATTCTCCAGGTTTCAGATTAGTTACTGTCCCTGGTCATTGAAGAAACGTCAGTGACAGAGCTTATAAGTAAAAAATTTCTAGTGTCTTGAAAAAAAAGCATAATAGATACTAAAGGAAAGAGTGGAAAGGCAACCATAGAGAATTGCATGTTTCCCAAGAGATATGGCACAAAGGACACCGATTAACTAATACCATATAAACCAGAATATTCTAAGGGTGTTATATGTCAGCCAAAGCTTCAGGGAGTAAGATAATTTTGCTTCTTTCTCTACTAAAAAAATATACAGCAATCACGATTAAAAAAAAATAAATCAGTCTCTGTTTCAATCTTCCTTGTTTTATAAATCTTTAAGGCACCTCTGCATTGTACTTCTTGAGTTCATTCTCCTGATACAGTGTGATTGCCTGTAACTATGTTATTCTGAGGCTGAAGACTCAACACCCAATCTTCTGTTAAGCTGAAAAAAGAAAACCTTCATTGATCTTTGCTTTTATAAAAAGATTACTGTACAATTTTGAAAGGATTACAGATTTTGACACTGTTTTTTCACAGAGCAATAGGGTGCACACATGCACCTGACCTAACATTAATAGTCATATGATTCAGCAATTCATTTCAAGTAATTAATAATTTGCCCCATTATCTTCCATAGCAACCGATGTCTAGCAATGAATACACATACAGGTTTACGATGCTATTTTTATCACTTTAGAATAATCATCAAGGAACAACATAGCTTTTGATTTTCCAGCAAACAATTTTTTTTTCCATTTTTGAACTACAGTCCTGAAATTACCTCAAACTGACTTTCAAGTCATCATCATCATCATCATCACTCTGCATCTCTATTGTGTTTCTTGAGAGTTTGCTTCACCTCTGATTCAAGCTCATTTATTTTCTCAGTAGAAATCATGTCTCCACTGAGATTAAAACATGTTAATTTTACCACAAATTTTATCCAGAAACATTTTGCAGTGATTTCAAATAGCCAGCTACAAGACATATTCTGATGCACAAGGAGTTAAACAAGAAATTCATTAATATTGTCCTTATGCATAATCCTACAAATCTGTAGTAGGCTAACCCAGATAATGGTACGTTGCCTTGCTTCCTTAGTTCAAAGCTTGATTACATTCTGCAACATGGAAAATTCCTATGTGTTTTTAAGTTTAAACCAATATGCTTAAATTTAAACCAATATTTAAAAGAACATTTAACCAATATCTAAACCAATAAGTTTAAGTTTAAACCAATATCTTGCATATGTAAAATATTGCTTTTTGAGTTACCTATGGGTTTCGTGTTTTGCGTTTTTAGTTCTCTCAAAGGTTTGGACATGGGAGGTACTTTTTATGGTCTCGTGCTTAGTCTAAAAATATGTTCACTCAAGCAAGCTGCTGTAGATTTCAACCTCCTGAAAAGTGCCTTTCTAGCCAGCTAACTTCCAGTCATTCCCCTTTTTTGCTAGACATAACTTTCACTAACACATGGGGAAACACCATAGAATAAAATCTTTCAATCTCTCATAAAACAGACATCTAAAAAAGACATTAGCATCAAGCAACAGCTCCACAGATGATGAGAGACTGAGCCATCACATCTCTGAGAACAGCTAACCACTTGCCCTCATTTAAAGAAGCATTAGCAATGCCTTCCAACAAAAGATCCACTTCTTTTCCACAGCCATATAAAGGGCATAGATTCAGAATTCAGCTGGCTGTGCTGATCCTCTTAGTGCATCTGAGATTGTCAATCAGGACACAAGACAAAATTAAGTTAAGGCAGGTTCTGTGTGACATGCTCCTGCTTTCATATCTTTATATTGCTGTGGAAACCATTCTATATCCATTCAAATTACATCTACGGGGAAAATTGAAATAGTGTCTCTTCTTTGAAGCTACCCACTACTACCCAAACACCTGGTTTAAAACCATGTCCTTGCAGAAAGCCCTTCCACAATTCTTTGGAAAAGCCTCTGCTAGATTTAGAACACATATCTTAACCACTACAAATATAATGTAATTTGAGAAGAAACTGAAGAAAACGATTCTGTATGGAAAAATCAGATAAACAAAATGGAACAAATATAAATACAACCTTACTGTTACAGATTGAACTGGATTTTTTTGTTGCTGCTATCCTGTGAAATGTTTAACCAGAGCTGGATTATTACCTTTGCCTTTTTGTTAATCTTATTTGCACTGTTGTGTTCCCAGGCTACTACAAACTGCATAAAGCCTTGTCTATATGGAAAATAAGCACTATCTGGTTACCTAAGAATAACATAAACCCTTTCCTATGAACCAAACACAAAACTAAACATCTAAAAATGTAAACCTCAGGAAAAAAAAAAACAACTAAGGTTTTCTTGCCAGAATGTATTATGTATATTTAGCATTCATAATCTCCTGTCAAATTTTCAAGCAATAAAAGTGAACAATATTTAGTGTACTTTAATTTAAATTTTATGCCAATTGTCAGTGACCTTTGAACCTTGGAAGTTGTGCTACTATCCACATGGCAATGCAATTATGGAATTTTATTTCCTATGTGCTGTAAGCAATGAAACTGCTTTAATTGACATGGATATATATTTGTAATATCCTTTGTCTAAATTAAAAATCAATGACAATTTTAGCTCCCTGGACACTATTCTTATCGAACTCGTTATTTCTTTAGAATCAGAGATATGCAGAAGTAAACACTTTGCAGAATGTACAATATATGTTTTAAATCCTAGTGCAGTTTGTATGCATGCCATTTATGTTTAACACTTGCACGTCTCACAACTATGTACACACACATAAAGACAAATCCCATCAGATGTAGGCTGCCTTCAGGAGAATTTACTTTAAGCTGATTTTTGATTGACTGTCGAGCATGCTTCACAATGACTACCATTTTATGACCCAGTACCAATGTTGCAGTGCACCGCAGATATCCAAAAGTGGGCTACAAAAGAAAATAAAAGTAGTTATTCGCTTTACTTTTTTTCCCCTCCAATTTTTAAAGGGCAATCTATATTTAGCAAGCAGTCCTGTTGTGCTTTCAAAGAAAAAAAAATATTGCTAATTTGTTTCTTTCTTATGTTATCATTTCTCTTTGTCCCCATGCTCATAGAATAAGTGCTAGAAAGCAAACTACAAATACAGTTATAACATCATACCAAAGAGGATGTTTTTCTTTGGCACCAATAAAAAAATATTTTGCCATCTGGAAACAGGTATTTTTTTAGGAATTCAGAGAAATTTCAGACTAGCCTTTGAAATAGTCACAGGAGCTGCTTTTGTGGGGAGTTGAAGTGAATCATTGTAATCCCATCCCCCAAACTGAGCATGCTGAATTGCATAAAATTTTTTTCTATTGTCATAAAAATCACAATAACTTCTAAATTTTCCATAAATAGAAAAAGAATAGAAGTGCACTTTGAAATTACCTTTTATGTTCAAATGGTGCTAACAATAGAAGCTACGTACTAAATGAAGATGGATTGAGGAACAATGAAAAGAATGAGAACACACAGCTCAAAGGTCTTGCTCTCACCCACAGCACAGGGCCTCATCTGATCTCACAGTGGTTTATCCTGCTGTGACTGCATAGACTTCATTAAGCTTCATCCTTTTTATAAACACAAATGAATACATAAATAGAAAGCAAAGAGTTGCACAGATTTAACACTAGAAAAGGGGGGAAGGGAATCTTAATCAGGAAGCAGCCAGCTACAGCTCCAGTTTTGTTTTCAAAGGCTATTCACGTACCACTTAGCAAGAAAGCTTATTTACATCATAGCTGCAAAGTAGCAAACCCAGTACAATATTGTAAAAGAGTAGGGAAATTTTGCCTGTCAAAGGAATAGTATTTCTCACCTGCAATGAAAACTCAACATGATCTAAATTAGGTCTTTAAATTAGAAGCATTAAACCATACCAGCCTTTTTTAATAACTTCTTTTTGCTCCATGTTAAGTAAAGAACTCTCTTCTTTCTTGGATCCTTTCCTAGCAGCACCAGTTAGTCATCAGGATGTACTTAGGGCTGACACTCCACAGTGAGCCTCTACCACCCCTCTCACTCCAGGATCTTTTCAGCAAACTGTATTTGGAAAAAAAAAAAAAAAGAAAGAAAAGAATAGACAACTTCAAAACATAATTGATTTCTGTTACCCTGGAAAAATAAACACGTTCTTGTCATCAATTATTTTATTGTAAGCAACTTCTCATGAACTAATCCCTTTTAAAAATAAACCAACAAAGTTCTATAAGATTAATTTTGTAAACGCCACAGAAGCCAGGATAACCCAAAATACCTGTGGCTATATTTACTCAGCAAACAAACCTTCGACTTGTAATTTGCTTCTGATGTAGCCTAAAAGCACTTTATTATATTGAAGCTTATTGATGTCTGTAAGGCCCTTTTACCTACAGCTATTTCAAACGCAGTGAAATAATGCAACACTAATCTCTAAGACTTTTATTCCATAATAGATGTTTTTCTCACTAAATCAATTCAAAGGCTAATTGGGGTGGAAGGTGACTATCTCTAGTGGTTATAAATACATTTGCATTGCTATCAATCTTTTGCACGACTGATGTTTAACGAGGCTGAACAAGAGCTCAGCCGGGCTTGGGACGTGGAAACTCGCTGCAAACTCGTAGTCAATGTTGCCATCAAGTGGACAAACCGGAAAAAAAGTGTTTTCAGCTCTGGCCTTGCTCATTCTTGCTTCCCAGCTACCACACGCAAGACGGCGGGGATGCAAAATTCTTTCATCAAACTCATTATTTCTTTAGAATTAGAGATACGCAAAAACAAGAATTTGGCAGAATGTACAATATATTTTTTAAATCTCAGTGTATTTTCCATGCAAGCATTTATATTTTCATGCATGCCATGTATGCTTCCATGTATGTCCTGCGTTTTCTGAGGTCCAAGCAGCTCTTCAAGAGTGCAGATACTGCTGTTGCCTAAGCTCCCTCAGCTTTGCTGGGCACCTGAAACTCAGCCTATTACCATCTACCATGGTCAGAGGTGTAACAAAGGGCAGCATGTAGCCCGTGACAATTTAAACCAGATAGGCCTCCCCTCAAGGTCCAGACAGGCCAGAAAAGGTTATTGGCTCTTTCAATGTATCTTGGATCATCACCTATGTATATACATTCAAAGTCACTCAAAACATCTGTGAGTATATTTAATTCTCTTGCCCAACGAATAGGCTCTTAGCACTTTCTGAAATAAACTTGATTACACACACAGTCCAGGAAAAAAAAGGCAAACACTTTGCAGTTGTATGGAGACCATAATTTAAAGTGCTATACAATAGTCAACAAGTTTCAGGTGTTAGAGACAAGGACCCTCAATCCCCATCATGTGACCATCTCCAAAATATTTACAGACAAGCCTGTTCATGGCACTCCCGTGAGCTAGGTAGAGCAGGATATCCAAAACACAAAATTGCAGTTTACCTTCCCAAAACAAATTGAGGTTCACTGGAACAGGTGATAAGGCTTTCCTTAGACAATAAACTTAAATAAACATTTTGCGGCTGAAGCATGTTTGAAACCATTTTATAGCTTTTGTCAAATAAGAAATATGCAGATATGGGAAATAAAGTAACCATTTTTCTACTAGAAAAGTTACTTGGGGAAAGTCTAGCTTTCTTTATTTGGTTTGCCTGTGAAGCAATCAGATTAATTTAACTGGGCTCCATGACTTTTTTCTCCATGCACAATTTCTGCCTTTTTTTTTTTTTGCAATAAAGTGTATCTCCCTCATGAAGAAAGGGTGATCTAAGCCAACTATGTAACATATGCCTGAAAATTTAACCCATCACCAGCCAAACTGTTAAAGGCATGATCCATGAAAGGATCATACATAGTGAATGGCAAATGCAGCAAATACAGCCATCATGAAGTTACAAATGCAGCAAATACAGCCATTATGAAGTTACAGCATTATTAGGTGCTCTCTAATGTTTTACAACCAGAAGCTTAAAGTGGCCAATTGCTGATACAGTAGAAGACTGGGTTTACTGAAACCAGTTATTATGATTTCAGAATTTTGCTTTCATATGCCTAACTGCAAACAGTTCCTAATCCTTAAGTTATAGCATTAAGACAGCGGGCAAGAAACTTGCATTCTGTCTGTTATTACTGAGCATTGTAACATAGAGCATCAGAAGACAATTTCCTCTATAAATATTAATGCTGTAGCATCATACTTCACCTTGCAAGTAAAGGCAAGCCTCCATCAATGAATACACAGGCTAAAATGAGTACTGAAACAGAGGGGAAAACAACATCATGAAGACAGATAAAATGAACAAAATAGAATTAGTTACAGAACGCATGCATAATGGTAGTTAATAGCACTTTCTATAACTACAGGGTAACTTTCCACTGTTGTTTAAAAGGAATTAGGGGATATAATGACAGACGGTCAAAAAAACAAAACAACCAACACTTAGAAATCTTTATCAAGACTTCAGCCAAGAATTCATATCGACAGAAAAGAAAGACTCCTGAAGAAAAGTTCACTCTAGGAGCCCTGTAGCTAAACAAGCCATGAATATCACAAACAAAACCAAACTCCCCTGAAATGTGGTGCATATGCTGCAGCATTAGTATTGTTCCTTCCATGTGTTCCAAGATCACAACTCAAATCACTGACATTTTGAATTTTTGCCTCGAGTACTTTTAAACAAAGTATTTAATTAGAAGACAACTGAATATTAATTTTTTTGCCCAGAAACAAAGACCTTCACTCTTTAATAAATGTTCCAAAAAATGACTAGTTGAAGAAAAATCTAACTGGTCTGCACAGTGTAAGCAAATGTGAAAAAAGAGAAATTAAGTACAGATAAAATATGGAAGTTGTCAAAATAGACATTCCAAATATAAAAAGGGTTTCGATTGTCCATTCCAGATTATTTTTCCTGACATTGTAAAATACTGCAATGCATTATCAACAGCAATACAAAAAAAACCCAAACAAAACAACCCCCCCCAAAAAATAAAACAACAACCCTAGAGCAAAAATAAATATTAAAAAGAATGCAGCACTGAATGTTAGGGCTGGTTAACATGACAGTGCAACCAAGACTACGATCAGAACCTACCAATTCAACTGATGTTGCAGCTGTTTCTGAATTTCCCTACCACTGCTATGTCACAACAACAGAGGACACAACATAGAATCATAGAATACCAGGTGGGAAGCGACCTCAAGGATAATCTGCTCAAACCTTTCTAGGTAAGCATGACCTAGGATAGATGCCCCATCACCCTGCCCAGCCAAATCTTAAAAGTGTCCAGCATTGCAGAATTCACCTTTTCCCTGGTGAGATTATTCCAATGGCTTATTGCTCTCAACGTTAAAAATTTTCCTTCTGTATCCAACTGAAATGTCACCAGGAGTAACTTGTGCCCATCACCCCTCATCTTTTCCATGTGATTCCTTGCAAAATGGGAGTCTCCATCCTCTCTCTATCCGGCCTTTAAATACTGGAACATGGTGATAAGGTCTACCCTGATCCTTTTCTCCAGGCTGAACAAATCCAGCTCTCTCAGCCTTTTCTCATGTGGCTTCCCAGCCCTTGGATCATCTTTGTGGCCCTTCTCTGGACCTTCTCCAGCATGTCTATATCTTCTTTGTATAGCAGGGACCAAAACTGAACACGATATTGAGGTGTGGCCTGACAAGCTTTGTGTGCCTTAGAGCTTTCACTGCTATTATGCAAGAGCTGAACCTGTGATAAGTGGTCGGATGTTTTACAGGTATCAGAACTACCCCAGTCAAGTGGTAGCATTTTTTGATCTTGTATTTTGAGTACCAGCCTCTGAAGTTCTACTATTATTGCACAGAATTACAAGTTTTATCATACAGTAGGGTTACTGCATATTTTCAGAAGTAAAAAAAAAAAAAAAAAAAAAGAAATTAAAAGCCGAAGAGAGACAAGGGCTTGGATAAACTGCTGAACTAATCTAGGAAGGTTAACAGCAAGATTTTCCAATCATGTACCTTTAAAAGAGGTATATGACAATTAACCCAGTGTAGAACAGGAAAGCTGAAGTCAAAGATGCTCTGGATGCACATAGAAGTTGGAGTTCAGAAAGCAATCGGGCAATGTAACAGAAGAAAAAATAAAATTCACTGAGGTTATTAAACTGATAAATACTGCTTGTGACTGAGAATTTGTCTGAACTGTGGAATGTTGAAAGAGGCAGCTACTGGGGGAAGCATCACTATAAGCTTTCCACCCAACCCATTCTATGATTCTATGATTTTCTGGCATTCTTTCTTAGGTATCTGATAATGATCACTGAGGATGACAGACTACTCTGCTAAATACACAGGCAGCCTGCTGCAACAGGGCTGTTCTTGCAGTGTGACTTTCAAAACATTATCTGTTTTCACTCTTCATTCTTAATTTGAATTAAGCATATTTGGAAAAACTACATTTGGAAAAAGTCACAAAAAATCATTAGAAATGCCCCTGTAATTACCTGTCTAGCACCTGAAACCTGCTTATGGTTTCTGATAGCCATCTTAGTTTAAATACATTTCACTAAAAGCTTCACAGCTGTTGAGTCAGACAACCAGTGTCATCACATGAAACATTGACTAGAACTGATCTGCTGAGTTTCCACACAAACTGATTCTGTGCCTTTAGCTCTGCACGTTCATCAGTAGATTATGACAGCTCACTCCTACACTGGTCTTAGTTATCATGCTTTTTAAAGGAAAGTACTAATGAGCACACAGCATCAGTGAAAAAAAATGATGTTTTACTTACGTTAATAAGCAATGTTTAAATTTAAATCTCTAAGACACTTCAGCAACCATAAAGTTCAGCGTATGAGTATTTTAAAGTTAAAAATTATAGCAGCTGTCTATATATTTATGCTTTTATTTTGTTTTGATCATTTTAAACACTCATGTTTTAAAAGAAAGATAGTTTCTATTGCATGGTAAGATCATCCACATGGAAGCAGATGCACATTTTTTGCTGAATTGGGCCCTAATTTGTCCCACATTTTATCCAGCAGAAATGCCCTAGTTTTGTTGTACTACATTACCATCTATTGAAACAAAATTGGAATCTTTTCAGTCTAACAGCTTTCCTTAAAAGACTCTCATAGGCATGTTTGATCTTTACATTATGAATTCCATTTCATTGTATGCTCTTACATTTATATTACTGCTTAACATGAACTCTCACTGAAATGTGACCTCACCATTTCTATCTATATTTATTCATGCCAAGCTTTCTGCTTAACATCTGTGGGGTTGAAAGTGTAGTATAGTTACTGTAGAAATAATATTTCCTGCTACTTCTGACAGTGAAGGTCATGCCAGCTTCACATAAAAGGAAATGTACTTTTTCATGTTTTTCAGTTGTGGCATACATTTTAAAATCCTTGTTATAATTACCTATAGTAGAATGTTGGCCAAAACTGCTTTTTTTCCCCAGCTCCCTTTTTTGTCTTTTAAATCAGGCATATAGATTACTGTCAGTACTGCCCTGCCTACAGAATGAAAATACCAAATATTCAGATTCAAAACTTACTGAGCAATACAGCTGGAATAAAAAATAGCCCAAACAAATCGCCTGAGTTCTATTTATGCATTCTTATCCCACTGGCAAAAATAATTTTACCTTTCTAGACTAAGCATTCAAAGAAAGGAACCCAGAGAGATCTATAAGCTGTTAAGCTTCATATTCTTATTCAACCAGATCAATAACTGCACAAATCTAGTTCCAGAATGAAAGACATGGTTGATTTCTAATTCAGTTTATCTGCACACGAGTACCTTAGTTCCTAGCTGGGCATCTCTACAGAGTAACCATAGCTACTGTGGTAATTCTTGCATTACACATTTGTACAGTAGAATTCCAAAGTTATTAGGAGGCTCAGAGCAATAGATACTGCTATCATAAAAAGACAGTTACTGAGATTTTGATCCCATTCTTCTAGTTAAAAAATCAGATTTTTTTCTTTTAACAGATAAGCGCAGACATATGTAGATGTTATTATTTGAGCTCTTTAAGCGTGCTTGCATGCTCACCAAAAATGCTCTGCTGTACAGTTTAAAATAATACCATTTCAATGAGTTGTGAACCTTACAAATATTCATAAGATAGTTTTTAAAAAACAAATCTAGTCTTTTTGTGTAGACTAGTTACATGAGACACCTATTGAATTCACGGGGTATCAACATTCACAGCAGTTTAACATACTGAACACAAGATCTGTAACTGGGTTGGTGGTTTGTGTGCGCATATTGTTTGGGGTTTTGTAAGCAATGCAATTTAGCTACAAAATAGAGTATTTTCTGAAGCTTTTCTTCCATTCCTGGTTGCAGTTCCTAATAAAGCATCTTTTATTTGGAAATAACTTCCTATTTCAGCTACAAATCACATACACTGAGACTTTCAAAAGTCCGCCCTACAAGGCAGCATTGTAGCACAGCTGAAATAAAGGAATTTCCTTTATTTTTTTACAGAATAGAAGGAATTCTGTGCAAAAAAGAAAACCCCAAACAAGTTAGTTTTGTGTCTGCACAAGTGGTTTTGATCCACCAAACACAAAATGTTTTGGTCCAGGTTCTCTCCCTCAATAGCCATGATATCATATCAATATCCTAGATAGCCCAGCTCCTGAGACACAACAATCAATACTTCCATACTCCTCCCTTCACACAGGGAATTAACCCTGCTAAGAAGTTGGAAATCTACCTGACATGCAATTAGCTTGGGAAAAAGAGCTAAACATGAGCATCTGGTGAGGGTGGTTGTACAAATGCTTGCTGTCAAGGTGTTACGCTCATACAAGGATACCACCTGAGGCAAATACTGTATTTGTGAAAATATGGAACTTGATGGAAACAACCTCAAAACTAACAGCAATCCCACCAAAGCATGTCAGCTGCAGCCAATGAAATCCAGCAATGCTGGTGAAAAAGAACATTATATGGAGATGGTGGTGAGGTCATTACTATTATTTTGACAGAAAATAGAATCATAGATTCATAGAACAGTTAGGGTTGGAAAGGACCTTAAGATCATCTAGTTCCAACACCCCTGCCATGGGCAGGGACACCTCACACTAAACC
>JARCZZ010049042.1:0-41422 GCA_030323915.1 Brotogeris chrysoptera | reverse complement strand
TCCCAGGCCCAAAATCAAAAACACAGTGCTGCACCAGCTACCAAGGAGAAAAATGACTGCTGCTGCTGAACCCAGGACAGTCACCTTGGTAGAAACATCAGTGCAAAGGGTAATTTACCAATTGCGTCTGGAAAACAGGAGAGCAGGAGAAAGACAGATAAACACAACCAAATCCTATGACTCATTTTCCCAAAGTAGGGGAAAAAGATTGTGGTATCCCTTACAGAAAGGATAGCCTATATTTTGGGGAATACCATGTCCCTTTCAGAAATCAGTTTAGGTATCTTCCCTACAAGCCCGCCGAAGTGCCTACCCTCAGAGATGAGAAACTCCTTGCACTCCTGTGCCTGCTTGGCTTGTGAAACAGGTACACTTTGTGCAGGACTCGGCCATTCCCACATCACAAGGGGAATAGACTCTCATATGTGTATGTTTATACGCTTCCAATCCTTCAAAACTATGTACAGTTAATTTCAAAGTATTTTTTAAAGTAAAATAACAAAGAAAGAGATTTCTGCCACTATTTTCTTTTTCTTTTTTTTTTTTTTTTGTTAATACAACCTACACTATGAGCATGGTTGCACTTTCAGAGATTTCTATCAACATATCCTTATACCCTTCAAGTGAGATGCAAAAATCATATAGAAGTTTCAAAAGCTCACACTGAATTACTCAATTTATGTTCTTCCACATACATTAATTTTTAGTGCCATGCAAATATTTGGATTGGCACAGTATCCCCTGCTCTGGAGAATTTTACTGGATCTACAAATTGTTACAGTATCCCCCTGTTAATTTAATCCTTTCATGTTACACATTAACATATTACTATCTAGTAAGAAAAGATAAAGGCAAATTTAGGTTGGAAATTAGATGAAGGTCTGTAACCATTCTTGAATTGAAATTCTGAAAAAAAACCCAGACTTCTAAGAGGTTTTAGTCTGATTATTCCCAGCTACTTGTAGACTTTGATCAGTTTTTATAGAGGGGATTACCCATATTTATTCACATTGGCTGCAGTAGCAGGGGTCTGGACCCAGTGACCCAAAGAGATCTCTTCTACATCTATGTGCCAATAAAACTGCTGTCAAATTAACAGTAACACCAAAAAACACAAAGTTGCAAACATCTCTTCTTTTTTTTGTGTGTAAACATTACTCTTTGCAAATAACTAAATATGGCAAGACAAAGATTGCTAAAATTTAAACTTCCTGATTTCAGTAGAAGGCAACTTAAAGGATTTTATGAAAGACCAGGATTTTTCTTCAAGCAAGGAATAAATAGAAAGTGTTTGTTGACCATTTTTATTAAATGTAGCAAACTGAATATTTTTGCTCTTCTGGTTCACTTTAATTTTGGTTCTTTTTACCAAATCAGATGAGCTCAAAGAAGTCAAGCATATATAAAGGTTAAAACACCCTTGAAAGGCTATCCTGTTCTTGATTATAATCTCCTCCTACAACTCACCAGCCCTGACTCTTAGCCTCTATAATATTGCTTTTAGGTGCCCAGGATTTCTGCATGCTCCTTTTAAGTTTCTGAAGACTGTACAGGCAGGAAAATAAAAGTGTCAGAGAGAAAACAGGCTAAGGAGAACCCTGCAAACAGACGGGGTTTTTTTGCAAATATTTATTTTTCTCATCTTGAGGCCTCTAGGTATGTTTGATTTTAGGCACTGAAAGAGCAATCATTCCACCTTTTCACTAAGCAAACAAGTGCAAGGATTAAAACCCTAAAAATGATCACATTGCATCATACTTGGTGATATCTAAAATCTCCCCACTAACTAGTTTAAATGAGTTGTCCAGTTAGCTGAGCAATCTTACAGACTTTTTTGTGACATATTACTAGCACTTCTGATAAATAAATCAACCTCATTAGAAAGTGGGTGGTGATTTGTAGTGATAACTTTTGCTAGTATGAGAGATAGTTGCAAATATTATATATTGACTTATTTTTATGCAAAATCTTCCATTCATACATGTATGCTTTGTGCAAATAAAAGCTATAGAGACATATATATGTATTTAGATCCTGGTTGCAGAGTTGCGAAAGTGCCTTTTTAAAGCATAAATAAAGGTGTCTGCATACAGTAGGCACATGAAAATGATGAAGGCACCTGTTCTGCCACAGAAATGCATCCTGAAGGTCTGCATCACGTTTGAGCAACACCATTCCAAGAAGAGGCAACAGTATCCTACATCCAAAGCCCTTTGAAAGATTTATCTGCACAACTCATTGAGAAACTGAGTGGAAAGCATGTAGAAAACTCCCATAAAAACTCCCTGTTAAGTGAATTATGCTTCCAGAAGCAAAAATGACACTGTTGCCCTCCAGTAGCATAGATGGGACTGAAATAAGTGGTCCGCATTGTCAAAAAAAAATACTGTATTTTGATTTTATTCCATAAAGGAGTGACACATATCAGAGGTGTGATATACCAAGAGCCTAGATAGTCACAGGGGCAGCAGCCCTTTAGCTTCAAGTGATACTAAAGGCTAGCAAGATGAGTTTTTTAAATCTCAGGCTTCCCCAAACAGTTGATACTTCACATTTTAGTTGGCATCTTCATCTCACAGTCTTTCCCAATTAACTTCAGCTCTTCAGTGTTCCACTGTCTAATGCAGTGGATGCAGAAGCATATCTCTGCAAAATGCAACCTGGCATAGCTGGTGCTTTCACAATATTCTGCTAAGATCAGCTAAAAAAATCTGCTGTAAAAAATGAAAGCCTGAAGCACTGAACTGCTTCCCACCAACCCAACAATCTGGACCACTTTCAGGGAAAACACACCAACTCCTGGAGAACCTTTGCCCATCCAGGAGAATGTCAGACTTCATTGGCACCAGGGCAGCCACTAGAGGGGATGTCCTACACAGATCATTTCAGACTTGATAAATGTGTCTGTTCTATGGCTGCAGTAAAGACAGAGTGCACGACAGCGCAAACTGTTCAAACTCATGCCAAAAGCCAGAACAGTTTCTCAGAACCTGAAACAGTTAATGGCAAAGATTATGACAAACCACCTTTTATCCCCTTCCCTCACATCTGCTGATGTGCATTGAGAATGTGACCAACATCTCCACTCTGGAGTCATCTCTCATCCCATTGAGATGCTGGCCTCCTAATGAATATTTCACAAAATGCCCTTACTTCTGCATTGTAATATTATACACATTTTTACTGAGATTTTATAATTTTTGTACTTCTAGTGCACTATTAATAGATAATGTTAGATTACGTGGTAAAAAGTTTATTTGCATCCCTAGAAAGGAGTACAGAGAGAGGGGGGAAGGGTGGGAAGCCCAACTAATACCCTGCCATCACAGGAGCTATCAGGATACCTCAACAGAGGGGGACATAAAGGTGAGGAAAGGGAGGGATCTAGATGGTTTGGGGAGAAACAAGTGTAGGAAAATAGATGGGTTGGAGGATAAAAAAGGGCCAGTCACTTGTAAACAGCTGCTGGTTGATATGTTTGTCTGTCCATGCTCTGCACCTGGTAAACAATCTCTCCTATTTTCTTACTAAAATTCTTTCTAACTCTTTTCCTGTGTAAGGGATATCTATTCGGTGTGCACATATATATATGGGGAATAAGTGCAGCAGTCGGGGTAGACTGACAGTTTTACATTACATACCCCTATGTGTGTCCTTGTGTATATATAGGTGTAAATGATGTATATGTAGGTGTATCCTCCATCCTGGTCTAATGGACAGTGAAGCAGGATGAGGCCATTGTTTGTGTGAGTGCTCTGAGTATCTTTTAAAATAGAGATCTACCATGGGAGCCCATTACTTTATGTTTTTTCCATTAAAAATAAAAAAAAAACCAAAATCCAATATTGTACTAAAACCATTTAGCTTTGGGTTAATGTGTCAATGTTAGTCAATGCTACCACATAAACACTGTTTCTAGATCATTTATATATTTGCTGTTTACCGCAGGCTAGCTCATCAGTCAAAAAACCTCTCCCATAACGTGTCTCATTGTATCCCTCTATCTGTAAGGATATGATGACCTTTCAGCCAGTATTCTCATTCAAAAGGGTGATCATATGGTCAAACAAGAGGTGGGTTTTATTACCATTTTACTCAGGCAATAGTATGGCTCTTTTCCATCCAAAGGTGACTATGCAGTCACATTTTATACTTCTGGTATCTTTCCAATTATGGAGAAGTAACCTGGAGAAATGGGATGGGTATCTGCTTTTCTGAACTGAAACTATTATTGGCAGTAGTTTGAAGCAGCACAGTTCTTTCTAGGCAAAGTATTGCTGTTGCCATGCCACCCAACAAATTTGGTTATATGCTTAACACTCTTAAGTCACTTGAATTCCTCAAAGATTGCCATTTTGTTCTCTTTTCCACACTAAGAAAATAAGCTAGAATTTTAAATGTTACAAGCTGTAAGAACAAGATATTTCTTAAAATCCCTGAAAGCACGAAAAGTCAGGTCCAGCAGCATTAGATCTCAACAGTGGAAAACTTTTTCAATAGTATTAACTGTTCCTTAAATTCTTAACCTTTTGTTTAGGGTAATTTGAAATGATGCTTTATCTCAAGCTTTGGGGTTTTGTCTAATGTAACTGAAAAATGATGGCTTGAATTTTCATAGCAAGAGTTGAAGGTTGTAAGATGATAAAAGCAACAAAATATGATTTCAATCTAGTGAAAATTTCACCAGGGAAACTAGATAGGGGTATCCTAAAAATTAAGCACAGATTGTAGGATGATGAATAGCATAATCCTAGTACTTGCTAAATAATATTCTTGGTCATCTCAGTAACATTTGACTTATAAAAGGCAGCAGAGATTTGGCCACAGCAGATAAGCAGCAGAAACAGTGTAGCTGGTAGCCCTAGCTTTTACAGGCTGTTGCTTTAACGCAGTCAAACAGAACAAATTCTGGTGATTTATTGTTGGACTAGGCTTCACCCCCTGGTCAACATGCCATGAAGTTGGGTCAGGGCCCTGTAGGCTGCACTAAACATATCTTTTCCAAACCAATAAGCACATCTGACTGCTGATTTTTATGCACTGTCCACTAGACCCTTACTTGCCCGACCCTACCCATTGTTCACTGCAAGCCTCTACATAGTGAGAAAGTAAAAACATTGACTGTATACCAAAAAGTTACACAGACTTCATTCACCCATGGACAAATGCCTAGCTGGCACTGAAAATCAGGACCATGGGAGAGGGAGCAGAAAATATGGCATTATATTCATGGATTTAAAGTAATACTTCTAGATAGTATTTCACATCACAAACACCAGTCTCTTAAAATGCTGGGACATACTTCTGTGATTCAGGTATTCTCCCCTTGTAAAGGTAGACATGACACAATGAAAAAGCTGTCTGTGGAGAGCTGTGCTGAGCTTGCTGCAGCCCTGCCTGCTCTCCTGAGGTGAGGCAACAGGCAGCAGGCTCCTTTGGCAGAGCAGATGCATCCTAGGGTTTCTCCACAAGGGTTAGAAAGACAGATTGGAGAAACATGACACTTCAAAAGATTACCATCATCTCATACTGATTGGCTTTATGGTGGTCATACAGGATAAAAATTAATTGCAGAAAACTCTTCCAGTAAGGGATAAGTTAGTAGCCTTCAAGTCACCAAATTAGGTCTCCTGGGATGGCGGATTAACTCAGCATTGCCCTCTGAATAATTTTAGTGCTAAAATGAGATAACACAGCTATCTGCAGAGCAGGCAGCTATGCATAAAGTCTTTGCTGAGCATATTGAAACTACCTGGACTATGGCTCCGGGGTTTTGGCTGGAACTTTCTGCTGCTGTAATTACGCTCACTAATTCTTTATATTAATAGAGAGTTTACAATAACAGCAGAGAGTAAGATGCTAGTCAGATTTCTAGTTACAATCCTTATCTGACAGGAAGTTAATATGATTAAATTCAAATTATTGCAAACCTATGAAAAAGTACTAGCAGCCTTCCGTAAAAGTGGAGCTGTAGTAAATGATGTGAATGTGAAAGACTCAGGCTCCACATAGTAGCATTTTATCCAAAAAAACTGTGAACAATTACCTGGATTCTGCAGATGCCAAAGGTACTTAAATCCACTGCCTATCACCTGCTCTGTCTCCCAAAATAATTAGCACCATCAATCACGTCTTCTGTAAACATAAAAAGAACAGGGGGTTTATAAATAAAAAAGTATTACGTGGAAATAATATTAATGCATTATGGTATACAATTCCAGTACACTATACACTACAGTAGCATGATTATTCCTTAACGTGTGTGAAAGAGCTATGGGAACATAGCCTTCCCCTTCATTTTTTCTGAAGAGGTGTCATGTTGAAATCCTGTCCCACACCACTGTGCTCATTAGGATAAGGAAGGCTGCAGCCAGAGGGAGTGTTGGGGCTGATTCTCTAAGGAAAATGCATCCCACACTGGTATGGCTGCAGCTTAGCAAGTAAATAGTGTTAACACACAGGCACTGCAAAGTTGCTTAATTCCAGTCTATTCCTGGGACTTTGTTGGTGTGTGGTGGCAGCTACAGCTAAATATTTTTCATACCATTGCTTTCATCAGAGAAGATATGTTACGGTTCAGGAATTCTCTAAGAATACATTAGCACCAAAATACCAGAGATAGAATAATGACTTGTGAGTAGAAAGACCAATGAATTAACAGCTCACATAGACAAAACATGATAAGGTGAATGTGGCACCTAAAATCAAGCCAAATTCAGTCCAAGTGGAAGGCACATAATTTTAATCTTGCACTTTTTTCTTCAAAATTCAGTATATTCACGACTGATAATTTACCCAATAATCCAACTCTTTTCTTCTATCTGGAAAAGCTACAAGCAAGATTAATTTCCTGAAAATTATCTGGCAAACATTTTCAGATGCATTTTCTTGCCATTAAGTATTTTAGACATATGGAGCTCTAAAAAATATTTATTTTTATTTCTCTAAATGTTATTGACTAACACAGTGACCCTGGTGCTAAGCACTCTCTGGTAGTCTCTCCCCTCTCCAGGGGTGGTGTTGAGCTCATTCTGACACGGTGCAATTTGTTACATCCTGAAAATTATTTTCCATTAACAATTCTAACAACATTCACTTTTTCAAAGCACCTGGTGCTGCAAGAGTTTGACAAAGAACAGCCTTGGTATACTATTATCATACCAGAAATGATAAAATAAAACACAGTTAACTCAAAAGCTAAAGAAAAGACCCATGGATTGTTTTACTGTTCTTCTTTTCTGCTCAGCAGTATTTATTTCTATTTTTCCCTCTGCTTGGAAATATACCACCACCATATGGGAAGCATCTTCCTGCATAACGAAAAACTGTTTTATGCATGACAAGTTTGAGATATTGTCATGGTTTAAGCCCAGATGTAACGCACACAGTTCTCTTGCTCACTCCCCCCTCTTTCCTCCCTACCTCCGGGGGGATGGGGAGGAGAATTGAAAGAATACAATCCCCATGGTTGAGACAAGAACAAGCCAGTAACCAAGGTATAATACAAATCACTACTGCTACCACCAATAATAATAATGACAAGGGAAACAACAAGGGAAGAGAATACAACTGCTCACCACCCAACAACCGAGCCATGAACTAACCCTTCTGGGTAACTGGCCCAGTTTTTACATTCTGGGCATGACATGCTATGGTATGGAATACCTCTTTGGTCAGTTTGGGTCAGGTGTCCTGTCTCTGCTTCCTCCCGGCTTCCCCTCCTCCCTGGCAGAGCATGAGACTCAGAAAGTCCTTGGTCAGAGTAAACATTTGAGCAGTAACTAAAAACATCGGTGTTATCAGTGCTGTTCCCAGGCCAAAAGTCAAAAACACAGCACTACACCAGCTACTAAGAAGGAGAAAAAATGACTGCTACTGCTGAACCCAGGACAGATATGTAAGAAAACATTATAAAAAAACTAAATGAATTTAAGTTAAAAAGTTATTTTAGCTATCATAATTTAATGTTTTTTGTTTTTTTTTTTTAAAAAAATCATACTGCTAAATTTGAGAATGAAGAAATATAGAAAGTAATAAGACAGGAAGGGGGCAAAAAAAGTAACTAAGAAATATATTGCAAAACATTTATGATTTTACATTATTCTCTGCACAAAAAGATTTGAGCTTTATTAGAAATAAAACTACTGGAGTTGTGATCAAAATCTATGCTAGCCTCAGTAAGAGAAGCTAAATGAGTATCTGGAGAGTGAAAAAGTTTACAGGTTTGACCTCTAGATTTGTACAGCTGTTAGTATTTAAGAGTAAGGTTACTCATAAAAATATTCTAATGAGCTGAAATCTGAGCTGAAGAAACTCCAAGTGACAACACCTGGTTGTTTTAAAATAGGTCCTTTCTGTGGCTAGAATTTTAAGACACTGATCAAATCACTGTAGACCTTCAGAATTTTTTGGCTTCATTTGGTAATATCAATATTGCAAAAATGTTCGTGCAATATTTGAGGCACCACAGACAACATTAGTAGCAACCTGGAGAATGTCCATCTCACTGGCTGCTTTCTCCTCTTGGGTATTTCACACTGTGATAGCAGGAATATAGGCGTGAGAGGAGAAACCTCCAGAATGTGGAGAAAAACATGAAAGGTGCAAAACTGCACAACCTTGCAGCATTATAGACTCCAATCTTCTTAAAAAGCAAAGGATATATGTTCATATGAGATAGCATGCATCCATAGCCTAAAGACTGATGAGCTCTGAGTGGCTACTTGGGAGTACTTGTCCTTGCTCCTAACAGGAGGTAGGGTTTTCTTCAAGGAAACAACTGTAGAAAATCACGAGTTCCCACCTCCTAAAGGTTGAGTGGCTGGAAAGGAAAGATTAATTACCCTTCAAAGGTGCCTATTTCTATAAAGGGAGCCAAGGGTAACAAGATTATACTTAACTTGTAAGTATCTGAAGGCATGTAAGAAACATCTCTCATGTCAGATTTTAACCCCTTGTTGAAATGCCTTCCTAGCGTGTCATGCAGGATTTGATTAAGTACAAGTCAAACAGATGATACTTCAGTAAGAACGTAATTTCTCAGTCGTTTTGAAAAAAAAGTATAACAAATTTAAATCCTTCCCCAATCTTTCAAGAAGGAATACAAAAAAAAACTGAAGTAAACTGCCCAGGAAAATTGTGAAACCCTCCAGGACACCAAGTCAAGCAAATATCTCACGGGAACACCATTAGTGCTAAACCTGCATTAAGTTTGACTAGATGACCCATTAGCCTCCCTTCTAGCTTACTCTTCATATTTCCATGACATAAAAGAATAATTAAATCATTAATTTTGACAAACTTTCCAACACCTTCAGATTCAATACTTCCCTGATTATTCCAGCTAGAGCACTTTAGTTCTTCTCCAACCGTATGCAAATCTGTATCTACGTAGATCTCTTTTGACATCTCTGGTCCCATTGAGTGTTTTCCTGGAGGATTTACCTTCTGGTATTCAGAAGTTTTCTGGAGGGGAACCACCCCAGTTTCTATCACATTCCCAGTTCCACATTAGCCCAAAGCAGCAGGGACCAAACTCTCCACCTCCAACAGATATCTGTGCTGATATTATACAAAAGAATGTGTTTATTCTATTTGTTTTTCCACTATGTGCCTTATCAGAGAAAGTGCCAGCATGACTGTCAATAATAAATTTAAATACAATGATAGCAGGAAACATTTTCTGTTCTACTTTCCAGAAGGGAATAACACTTTCTAATACCCTGTTGGAGGCACCTGACAACAGATTAAAACAAAAGCCAAACCTATGCTTTTTAGATCTCTTAAAAAGATATGTCCTGTACAGTGAGTGAGTTTGATCATCTTTCTGTAACCAGCTTTCAGAAAAGCCCTGTTGTGCAGTTTTACTCCTAAAAAAGCCATGGGAAAATGCTTGTTAAATTATAGATGTGTTTATAGACATTAAGTAGAGTATTGCTACATCTCATTTTCTGCTTCTAAGTTGGAACAAGTTTAGAGCCCAGGAGCCCTAAGGGCTTTTAAGTCAAAGTATTCCTACACAAAGGGTGGCATTGTTAAGCCAGATTTTCTAGAAAACTTCTGGGGTTCAAAAGCCAGCAAGATTAAAGGCATGACAAGAAAGACTATTCCCACTTCATGCAAAAGATATACAACAGGTGTGAATCACTAAACTCTGAAGGATCACCCATAGTCAAGCTTCACTTACAAGTGAGTAACTGCACTGTATGTTTGAATTGATCCTTGCTGACAACATACATACTTTTGATCACTCTACAGCAGATAATAGCAGTAGAACTGTTAGAGTATAAGTACTCAAAAAAGAAATTAAAATCCATCATTTCAAAAACTCTTTCAGCTTCTCACCTTGAAAAACCTGCTAAATTTTTTATCTGAACACAGAATTTTGTTCTGCACACTCAGATAAGATTTTACAACACAAGCCTAAAATACAGCAGAACCAACTTTATTTTGAGGTAAGAAAAGTCTTCCCTTGTCAAAGTTACTGGCGTACCTAAGATGTCCCATTCTGGTGCATATTTTGCTACTGCAGAGATTTCTGGACAGAGGGTCTCCACATAGTACATGCTTTCCTGGCATTTCTGTGCCTCATCTCCAGGGCATAAAGCCTGACACATTTCAATAACCTGTATTCTAAGGCTCTGAGGGACTGTACGATGGATCAAAAGACAGAGGACAGACAGCCTATCCTTAAGCACTTTGGTGTCTATAACTGGCTATGTCCCACTCTCCTTCCAGTGGTTGTCTTGACAGAGTCTGCTAGCTGTTATCACAAAACACAGGACTACTTCAGCTATTAAAGAATCTCAGGAGAATGACTAAAACACCAGAATAAAATACTGGGAGGATAGTTCATATAATTGTGAAAGGTGCTCCAGAAGAGCTTCTGAAATGTAACAGTAAGTATGGAAGTCAGATGGCCTTTTTGTCTCTATGAGGTCTATCCTGGGTACAAAATGGTGTGATAGGCAGTGCAGAGGCAGCCTGATGTTGAGGAGTCTACAGGAGAGCACAGTGCTGCAGAGCAAGGGACTAAGAAAGTCAGAGCTTACAATAAATATGATCTCTGTGCCTTCCTTACAGTTGCCTGCTTTTGCTACTATAACAGCACTGAATATTCAGCTTTGACGGAGGGGGACATAAGTAGATCATTCCTTCAGAGAGACTTTTCTTGTATTTCTACCTTGTTCAATTGGAATTTCTTTTGCTGCTTGGTTTGGAGAGGTATAGAACATCTGAAGGCTGAAAAGCCATTTTACAATTCTGTCTCCAATGGATGTTTTCAAGCTCAAGATCTTGATTCAGATACCTCCCCCTACACTTATCTGGTAGCAAAAATGAATTCATGCCTTTTTTTTTTTTGTCCTGGAGGCCAATGAGATAAAGGCTACAGGGTCTTCCTGGCTCGCAGGGATGCACTAGGTATCTGTTTGTGCTGTAGCCCATCTTCAAGTCGGGAATGATTCAGACACAAGCCTTTATGAAGACAGGACACTTAGAAGCCGTTTAAGAGATTGCTAATGGGCAACAAACTAAGACCTACTAACAAACAAGCTAACTGTGGGATAAAATAAAAATAAAAATAAACAAAGAATTCTGAAGGTAGATTAAAGGCTTTTCTGGCACAGTGCACTCAAAGTCAATAAGGAGCTCTAATCTGAGTCACAGCAGTAGTCATGTAGCTCTGCAGCATGAAACACAAGGAATCATAGGATAGGTGAGTCAGTACAGGGACTAGAAGCCAAAAAATGTGCACATGCAGGTGAACACATGCACACATGTGGAACCAAAACCTGGAGATTTAAGGAGAATCTTAGTTTTTAAAAATGGAAGGGAAAAGAGAGGCAGAGGGAAAGAGGAAATGTGAGTGGCATACCCACATCTATACAGGCATCTTCTGACACCAAACCTGGTCTCCATTCTTCTATACAAATGCCCTGTTCCAGCAAACTGAAATCAAGAAAAACAAGATCTGGACACTAAAGAAGAAAGAATATGTTTTTCTGCACTCTGTTCTGTCTTCCACCTGCTTTGTTTGTGTGTCCATCTTTAAAGCACAACCTCCCACAGCAGGGGACTGCTGTTTCTTTTTGTCTCAGGGTCCCTCAATACACAGGAGTGCCAAACAAGCCCACACACCCTTGGATCAGGAATCCCTTCAGTGCAGGAAGCAGATGTTGGGATTTTTTTCTTTGTTTTGGGGGGTTTAGGGGTTTGGTGGTGGTGAGGGTTTGTTTGTTTTTTATTTGAACAAAGTGAAAGACTGAAAAGGAATAGAGAAAAAAAAAAAAAAGAAAAAACAAACAAACAAGCAAACAAACAAAAAAGCCAAAAAACAAACAGGCACAAGTTCACTTTCTTCTAAAAGCTGTTCTGGACCAGCTAGATGAGATCAGTATGTCTTTGAATTACTAATTAGCTTGAAACTTACTTTGAATTGTAAGCAAATGAATAATAGGAACATACGAATTTTGTAGCTTACTCCTGCGTAGAAAGAGCAGGTAATTTAGATCACATTTCCACTGGTCAAAATGAGAAGCAGCTAAAATGTAAAGGAAGACAGTACTGTTGCAAGATAAAAATTACTGCCATTGAAATTTTGTTTCTTTTGCAGCTGTTTCATCCTTCATTCAATCCAGTGATTTTTATTTTTTTTTCTCGTTATCTTTAGTGTCTGGCTTGTAAAACAAAACTGTCTGGGTTTGGGGTTTTTGTGCTCTTCATAAATAAACAATTCTGAATGACCATTTCAACTGTTTTGGAGAAAGCTTGGAGTGAGCCAGCAGCTTCTTTGTTAAATCTGTTGTGAAGTTAACATGCAAGTGTTTCTATATATCAAATGAGAAGGACTTGATGAAGAGACCAGCTGTCCCATTCCTCATGTCCTAAGTGTCATTTTCTTTTCGGATGCTACAGAACAGCCTCAGGATTCCAATCCCCAACTTTTGCACACAGTCATTTTACCAATATTTTTTTTTTTGCTTATGAGCATCTATAATGACTTTTGTTTTTCTTCAGTGAAGGAAACGGTAAAGTGACAAACTTCAAAACAAAGGCATCATTTATATATGACACATTATATGTTTGAAAAACTTGAAGAACTCTTTGGTTCAAAGCCAAACATTCAGAGGTCGAGGAAGGCCAGAATGAAAATTGCCTGGGCAAATTTAATCAGGCAATACAGGCTTTCATTACATGAATGCACACAATCATTTTTTGTTGGACTCCTATCATCACTCAGCTATTGTATTGTGCTCACTGCTGTGGACTATACACAACCTGGTTTTAACCCCTTACAGTAAATTTCCTTTTGGGACTGTTTGTTGGCGTTTCTCACTTCTTTCCTTCTCACTTCAGCTTTTTTCTCTTTTTTTTGGTCACACCAGGCAGATTCTGTCTTCACAATTTGTGGGCACCTAAATGGCAAGAAAATTTATTGCAGTTTTTTAAAGCTCTAAGGCCTCTTGAGGAAGCAATCTCCTCAGCTTCAATCATTGTCCATTTTATATTCTGTAACAGTAAATTCTAAAAGATGTCAGTATTGAAAGACATTTTTCAATTATGTCACCCTAAATGTCCTCAGTATGTTACAGCAACAAATAGTAGAGCAGCTTGTGTCCTAGGTGGGAAATTTTCTTTGGCCACTCTCTTGCCAAGAATAAATATAAAACAAATATTTCTTATTACAAATATTTCTTCTGAGACTGTTTCCCAGACTGCCAAAAGATTTATAGCATTTTCCCCATTGAGATTGGCTCATGTACAAAAACATCTTTATGCAAACAGGTCAGACGAAAAGGTTTTTTCTACACGAAATGTACATTGCAAAAATACTCCATATTCATAAAAATATATGTATTAATTTTCCAAGAGATGGCTGACACATGCCATTTAGTCGAACGGACAAGGCTAAAGGCACCAGGCTGCTTTGCAAAGTGCAAACTAAGGAATCTGGCACAATGTTGGAGTAGTTAATAAGTTCACCTTAGAGGACCTATTGCTTTTACATAACTCACAGTTAGTGCATTTTCTTGAAGATTCTTTCCAAATTTTGCATTCTGCTTTTTTTTTTTGTAGGTGGGCAAAGCAAAATACAGAAAGTAGAAAGACACTCTGTAGGGGCCAATCTAGTTGAGCCTAGGCTACATGGCAGGTTCAGTCTTGGTAGGTGCAACAAATCCTGTGGTCCAGGTCTCCTGTGCAAATCTTGGTTGTATTCTGCTTCCACAGCTGGGTATGACCTGCACATGCACCATCCCTTTGTCTAACAGGTTTGTCTTTGGAAGGAAACACTGTACAGGATCAGAAACTTCAGTAGGTCCCTGTGCTCCATGATCAAGACGGAATACAGAGAGTACCTCCAGAGCTCATCGACCCCACAGTTCAAATGTAGCCACTATCCATGTTAACAGCTCCACACTTGTCACCCTCTTCAATTTTACTGAAATAAAAGATAGTCTTGACTTCCACCATGATGAAAAATACTTTAAAAATGTCCTTACATTAAATGACTACAGTAATCTCAGTAATACAAATCGGCCCTGTTAATCAGATTATTTTCCAGAAACTTTCCACAAGAGGAAATTCATATCTTTAACATTATTCCTGTTTCTGTTTTCTGGTTTTGTCACTTAAGAAATCTGCCCCTCTATCCCCTTATCTTGTCTGGTTTTAGATTTCCTAACATGGCCCAGTAATCTGTGTTTCTGCAATTCACTAGAATGTAACATTCTCCTCTTTATAACAACTCTTCATGAATATTAATGCTACAAATCAGCAAACACTTCAGGCATGTTGGGAGATACACTGCTTGTACGTAATACTTGGAATGAACCCAGTGAAGACAAAGCATCTTGCAAAACTGAGAAGTTCTAATGTATTTATGCTTTGGCTATCAGAAATAATTGCTTTGCTTTGCTTCTACATGAAGAAACATGTAGAAATAAGCTAGTGTATATATATATATATATATGTATATATGTATACATATTCCTTGCTAAACCTCCATAAAGGCTAAACCTAGGAGGAAAGAACCTTTTAAGGAAGACGTAGTAGTTTTATATATAGAAGAGTATACACAGCCTCAAAGGTGCAACACTTTGTCGTCTGTATGTTTGGATTTTTCCTACTATGAAATGTTTCTGTTATGAAAAACAGAGTGGATTGATATCATAACACATCCTCAGGGCTTGAATCGCATCACCAACTGTTTCTCCACCAACTGTTATGTGAGAGATCAGAAAAAAAAGATCCCTGGATCACATGGCAGCTCCCACTTACTGTGGAAGTCTAGTACGATGTGAGATCAAGTAAACAGTGCTTTGTACCCTGCATTTCCTCAGCGGAACCCTGAATCTTTGCCTTTCCCAGAAGCTCTTTCACCCTATGCTTCCTACACCTTCTGCCTACCAACGACCACCACAGCTCCCTCTCTCCCAGACCTAAGTGCACCTCCCAGGAGGGAAACATGGTGCATGCACAATTTTTGTCCTAGCATTATTAATACACAACACAGGAAATTACGTCTTCAAGAACATCATCAAGAAGATGTCAATAAATCCCATCTTTGCTTTAGAAACAGTCATATTAATACAATTAAATTTAGTATAAAAATTCAACATCTCATGTCAAAATTCTGAAGTTGTGGAAATGTTCCTAAAAGGATTGCACTCATCATCATCAATCTTAGACCTATGTGTGAGTAAAAATAAGAGATGTTACTTTACGCAACACAGAAACTTCATTTCAAATGTGTGCATTTTTAAACATACAGCTCTAATATTTTCTATGAGTTTTCCAGGGCACCCAAAAATGGTGACAATGACTCAACATTTCACAACTCTTTCTCTACTTCTGTGTCTATGTTTGACTTGTATGGCATCTCTAGGACCAGGAGCAAAGGTTGAAATCTGGGTCCTGCTTGCACTTCTGCTATTCAAGAGTAGGCTTTCGCTGTTGATCTCTGTTGCAGAATCCACTGCAATGGCAATTCTCAAACCAGCAACTCAGCTGCCTAACATATTTGCTTTTTGATTGTCAAACAAATGTGCCCAAACTGCATATGTTGGACTTCACACACATTTCTTGCTAAATTCAATTATTATCTTTTTTTATCTCAAGGAAATGCTGGCATTGCTTAGACTACTCTGCATGCAAAATAATCACAGATGGAAGAGCAATGTGACTTCACATTGTCTGTGATAGCTCTTTTTGATAAGAAGTATCTGACAGACCTACTGTCTACAGTAAGCACTTTTGTTTACCCTCAGCAACAACAGTATGGGTTTACACTTTGACTGGAGTCCGAGTCAGCATCTGATGCAGGTAAACAAGTTTAACAATCTACCTCACATGAAAATGCAGTTACTGTAAGCACACATGCTGTGGGAAGATGTGCTTATTTTGACAGGAGGGAAAGAAAAACTTAAGTCTGCCTGTGCTTGTGGATATCTGGAATATTTAATGCCAGGTCAAATCTACAAAGGATAAAATTATGCATACTGGAGAGAAAAGCATTTGGGTTGTCCAGTCCTCTGTGCTCTGAAGCATTTGACATTTGTGAGATAAAATGATTGTGACACACTGAGCACTTTCTTTGGCAGGTGCTGATAGTAACTGGAAACTTAGTAAGGAATCTAAAACTTATATAAGTGTAATCAAACAAGTCAAACTGCTTCTTCTATCAGTTGCTCTATGACTGGTACCATTCATTGAATGTGTATCATTTGTGCTTTGAAGGTAGCCAGATTAGTTCAGGCTCCCTGTCATTGTCACAGGACAGGAAGATGGGATTATATGATGTGGTAGAAGGGGGCATTTCATGTCCAGCACTTAAAATTACTTCTAGCCATTTTTGTTTGCTTAATTGAATCATGAGAGCAAAATCTTTTTAAGGTGGTTTGTTTTTCCTGTGCTGTAAGGCAACACTTTCCATACTCATATTTTAAGATTGCTCTTGAACACTGGAAGCAGCCACTAAAAAAGTTCACACCATTCTTTACACAACATCAGCTGTTAAAAAGCAGAAGTAAAGTTTTAGCCAAGCAAAGAAGGACTTCTACAAAAAATTTGATAGTCTCTATAGTCTAGAAAAAAACAGTATCCAGGGTGACTTTTATGTCCTTCACTGTTCTCTGTCCTACCCACTTTGGAAAGACAAATAAAACAGAGCAGATAATTCTTATTTCCTTTCAGATTCCCAGGCAAGAAAGAAAGAACACAGTTCCAGGTGCCTTAAGCACAACAACAAACCTGCATCTCTACCTGTTGTGTGAATGAAGGCTCCAGTCAAAGCCTCTCTTTTTGAATTAGGACCAATACTTTTTGGCTCTCTGAACATCAGTTTTTTACTCCTGAAAAAGTGTTTCCTTTTTTGGCTCTCTCTCACCTTCTACTTAGCTCCTTTCAGCTGCTGCTGTGACTTACTCCTTTTGCAGACTCTTGCCTTGGGCAGTAATAATCCAACAGCACTTTTGTCCTCCTTGGTCCACATTCAAACAGGCAAACCAAGAAAATCACTCCTCACTCTGGTGCTTGCTAGAAAATAGTCTTGGCCCTATCACCCAGTGTCAAACTCATTTCAGTAAAGCTATTAAGTTACTTAAAGGGACAATTAATTCTCCCTTATTATTCTCCAACAGTTTTCTCCAAGGCCATTATATCCCAACAATAGTATCCACAGAGCCAGCTATATTTTTATTTATATACTGTCACTGAGCTCTTCACAGAAAAGGAGGTATGACTCCCAGCAAGCCCTTCATTCAAACTATCATCTCTGTGTAATGTCTTGTATCTTTAAAGAAATCATCCCCATAATCTCCCTAAAGGTTTAACATTGCCTATCTGTTAAATCAAACCTGATAGAGTTGCCATTTTCTGAATGACTGAATGTTGCTTTACAAAGTGTGATTTGTAAGCACATTCTGTAGTGTTCATATGTTTCTGGTTCCTTCTGAAGTTATCAGTATGGTGTGATATATACATCTTTAAGAAAAAGTGTCAACTATCTTTTTCAATTACTCATATAAAGTTGTTCATTCATTATTTGCTGAAATACAGCAGATATTTGAAAAACAATTTGCATCTATTTATTGAAAAATATAGGAAATGACATTAGTCCATACTGCTTTCAGTTAAATCTAAGAATTATTAGATTAGAATAAGAATGAATAAAGACTCACAATATCTTTGCTAGTATAGTGTCCAAATTACTTTAACGTGTACATTTTAAATTGTTTGCTCTTTTGTCCTTCGCCCAGCAGGATCACACAGAATCAGGTGTCAGTGATGTTTGGGACCTGAGTTCTCTTTTTTTTGCAGGAAGAACTGTTCCTGTGCATTTCTGTATGAGACAGGGCAAATTGAAGGAAACATGTCATGAACATGGAGAGGAAGTAGCAAGATTAATAATGTTGGTTAAATCCCACAGAACTCATTAGGGGAATTCTGCTAAAGGGCAGGAAAAATCCCACACTGGCATCTGGGTGACAAGATACAGCAGCTATCAAAATGAACATAAGAAATACACTGCGGGTAAGAGCAGAGGTACACTGGATCTGGCATTTCCCCCACGAGTAGCCATAGGAGATGCTTTATAGAAAAGGAACTCAAACTTCACCATTATCTGTGATCCATTTTGCTCCTGCTCTCATAGCACTCACAGTCATTGGATTAGGGATGTTGCTGTATAACATTCCCTCTAGTATCTGTTTATGGACTGGCTGTCCAAATAAGTAACCTTCGCACACAGAGGTTGTGCTGATAAGCTTTTAACCACGAGCTCTACCGATTACTCTGAACTCCCTGAAGGCAAAACTATGCTTACCACAGCAGCAGCGCTGCCCCATCTACCAGTCCTTTGGGAAGTGCTGCCTTGGTCTGTCCTGGGACTTTACTATCTGTGACTACTAATGTGATCTCAGCTTTACGCAGTGGCTTAAAAGGAGAAACTTCAAAAATACCCATCAGGTCTTCTAGTTTCCTTCTCCTCTATTTTATAATAGTGTTCCCACAAATGGGAACAACCTTGCGCTGTCAGGAGAAAAAGCCCTACATCAGTGCTGGGTGGTGGTGAATCAAAATATGGCTGTTAAGAAGCAGCTTTGTGCCCATCACTCAGTTCATTATAGGTGCACAGTCCTGAAGTCTGTACACTTCATATCAGTCTTATAGTCTCACCAGTTGGGTCTGGAATTAAGTTCTGTGCTAGTCAAGCATATAACCAATGTAAATACACTTTCCCTTTTCATTGACAGATACAAGAAAACAGCTCCTTTCTAGCTTGTGATGCTGTCCCTGGAGTTCTGGATAAAGAGCTTATTCACCTGAAAAAGCACTACAGCCTTTCCTTCTCTTGATGTCCAGCAGGAGGGACTCAGGGACATCAAGATCCATTCTGTAGCATTCCAGACAGGAAAAGCATTTTAAAAGATTGTTTTCAAGCTCTTCCTACAAGCAAAGGTTTGAAGTGTAAACCACTCTGAACACATTTTAGGAAAAGCATGGTTCAAAATCTCATTTAAACACATGAACGGCATTAAACAAAGAATATTGCAAAGCATGCAGGCAGAATATTTGAAAGTCATGCATTTACAGAAAAGGACAAACTGGGAAATAAAACAGGTCAATGACCTGTACATATATATAATGGAACAATCAGCTTATTAATCAATTGATGCTATTCAGTGCTTCAGTTCAGTTTTAGATTTTGTACTGTGAAGTACTGAAATAAAAAAAAAGCTGGACATGTTTATTTGCGTAATGAGATGTTATACTTACGTGGGTCTAGATCTAGGCTATTGAAGGACAGAGCAACCAAACAGGCCTTGGGAGTCTGAATCCTCCATTTGCGTCTGCCACATCCTTTGACATCACAGAGAACAATCACAATTCTGTTACTCACAGCACTTCCTTTTCTCTGGCTTTGAGGAATCCAATAATTCTCATTTCCATCCAGGATGGTGGTCAAAATACCATTTTCTTCACTTCCTCTCTCTCTTTTTTTTTTTTTCTTTTTTTTTGTCTGCATCAACGTGATCTATTTCTCTTTGTTTCACAAGCTCTTCACAGTATATCAGTGTTATATCTGCCACTTATTCAGTAACCCCTGAGCTCAAGTGGCTAACAAGCCTAGTCCCCACTGCCCATATATCAAATTTTTAAGCAGAAACATCTTTGTTCAGATTTGTAGGAGGCATCAATAAACATCTGAACTGATATGGTAACTTTCCTCAAAGCTTTATCCCTCATATCTCCTTTGATGTGAGGTCTTCAGAAACATTGATAAGGGCACTTTGAAGACTGCTTGTCATGACTGTCTCACTGATTCTGTTTTTGGCACAAATGCAGTCTTTTACTAATGCACACAATCATATAAAACCTAATCTGTAATAGGAACACCAAATTAAATGGCAATACAGTCAGAAGTCCAATCTGAAAAAAGATCCAGTTACCTTTTTCAGTGAAACACAGTGTCAGGTATAGATTAAGACTTGGAAGTATATTATATATATATGATTTTTTACCTCATTCATTTCTCCAGGTAAAAGTGTAGATGTGATTATAAACACCTGTTTTTTTGTAAGCTTAGCTAAAAGAACTGAATTTCTTCATTAATGTTCCAGACTGTACCAAAAGTCAGATATAAATATCCATCTCCATTTTTACAGACAAAGAAATTAAAGCTGAGGAGAAATGTTTCCTCTCTGGTCACATGGCAGATCAACGTAAGGGTTAGAAACAGAAGCTCTATCCCCTGAATAGACATCTTATCCTCTGCAGTTGTGCAGTTTCTCTGAGATGTATCAGTAGCGCTGTTATTGATCATTCTTGTTAGACAAGATGAATGTCTTCTAGCTTCAGATATTGAATACTGCGATTTGCCATAAATGTCATATAGAAGGATCTTTTAAAAGCAAAGGTATTTCTTAGGAGCTGGGGTGGGGGGAAATAAAAATGCCTCTCTCTGAATAATGAAAACTTGATTTGAGCCTGTTACGGTTTTTCCTAAGAAAAGGGCGAATATTTCCTTGGACATATTCCTTATTTATAAGGTCTGCTAGGCTGAGGCAAAAAGCTCCTAGCAACATAATCTGAAATAACGTCTTGAAATTATTGAGAGCTTTCAAATAACCTTTTTTAAACACCAGTGGCTGACTTTGATGCCCAGGCTTTCTGAAGTATTTACCTGGTAAGTTCATAGTACATTTTGGACTGTGTTTTTTGTTTGTTTTGGTTTCTTTTTCCCTTCCAAAAACACTGAATGATGAATGCGTTCACCGTATCGTGGACCATACACAACAAATCTGTGATAAAGAAACAGTCAGTGAGGAACTTTTTTTGGTTTACTTGATTTATTCTCTCATATCTGCAAGATATATGCAATTCCCTGAATTAGGTTTTAGAATTAGGTAAGCAAAACCTAAAGACAGCTTTCTTAGCTATAAGATCAGCAGTCAGAAAAAAACCTCTGGGGTTTGTGTAGATGAAGTGCTTGAACTGGCAACTTGTGTTGTTACTTCTGGAACAAACTTGGGCAGCAGGGAAGACTGGATGTAATTAGAGGTATTACGTATTCTAGTAAATAGAACTGCATATGTCATTACTACCAATTGCCACTGAAAGGGTGTCTATACTGGAGAAGGAAGGGTAGATTACTGTGGAGCCAGGAGAGTTTGGCATTTGGCAGAGATTAAGGCCATTGTCTTCTGAAGGGGTAAGCTAAAAGATTTCTAATCTTTAACAGATTTCTGAGTTTAAAATATATAACCTGATTTTTTTTTTTTTCCTTTTAACACCATAGGTTCAGGTTTATTGATCATTAAGGCGAAGGTCTCCTAGGACTGACCACACAAGCTCAGTTACTTACACTCCCAGAGTGATTAACAAACAGCAAGTTTTTCTGGTTAAGTATCACTGTGTGTGGTACTTCTGTGATGTTGTAAGCACCACACTTTTCACTGTGGAACTTATTCAAGGGAAACAGAATGGCACACCGCTAAAAAGCCACAAGACAGGATGTGCCCTTACATTGTCACCTACAAAATGGGAGAGAAACTATTCCAAATGATAGCCTTCTCCTTATGTCGGAAGCCCTCCTAGTTTCTCTACTTGGCCAAAAGTGTCATGCAAAGGCAAAGGCCCAAGAAAGCTCTGATCTTTTTCTAGCCTTAAGGTCTCATTCACATCAAGTTTGTCTTAAGAAGAGCAAGCACTCAGTAATCCCAGCACTGGTAAAATTTCTCTGAGCTTCTGCTGACACAAGCTCCTAAAATCTCTCTCATAGGATCTCTGTTGGATGTACATGAACATCTCTGACACATTGTGGGCCCTTAGAAGGATTTTGCTAGCATAAAAATGTTAATAGTAAATCACTAGCTGCAGAAAGGTTCAGCTTATACAGTGTGATAGATTGCTCCCTCTATTGTTAACTAAGTGAATGTTGATTTCTTCACTGTTAAACAGCCGTGGGGCTATTTAGAGATTTAGAGGTGCCCACACACATGAAGACAAAGGATGAAAATGTCCTGTGCTTAAATCCCCAGGCAAAGCGCCTCAGTAGGAAAAATTTTCAATAAACCTTGGAAATGAACTTGCTCAGTGTTTCATGTAGACACAAAGCCAGCAGCAGCAGCAGACTGGAGCTGAGTTTTTAGTGGCATTATTTTCTTATCCATAAAGTTCAAACAGCTAGCTGAAGACACAGAAGTGGGTTTGTGCCAAAGTAATAAATCAGTTCAACAGAAAAGGAAGGGACTTTGGGATATTACGTAAAGTCTACATCACTCAGCATTGCTCCCCTCATGAGGCAAGCCGTCACACGTGCTTTCTTTGGGCTAACTGAACTGTAATATTATTATATTTTCCAGGATAATACTTTAACAGTTCCCTTCAGCTTCATTATGAAATGCTTGAACTCTTTAATAATCACTCAGTGGGAACTCAAGCTAAGAAGCAAACACAGTGAATTCAAACTAAAAGCTTATTTATCCAGTCAAGGTTTAGCCTACGAATAAAGTACATAATATAGCACAGCAAGTTGTTCTCTTAAGCATTAACTTGTTTTGGAACATTGTCTTGAGTCACCATTTGAACTTAATCTGAACTTCTAAAAGTAATTTTAATATAATAAATGATATTTATCAGTTACAAAAGAAAAGCCCAGCCCTGAAGACCCTGAGATGAGTCTAATATATTTACTTGAGCCATGGATCCTATCCAGTTAGACACCCCCTCTTCACTTCAGTAATAGTAGCTAATTAATGAGTTTCAACAGCGCTGGTTTTGTTACATTTTGCTGTCATATGTTTTTACTACAAAGATCACTCTAGCAATGACAGAACCTTCCTACGTATTTACACTATCCCATGTGATGCTTATACGTATTTAAAAACACAAACCGTGCCTGGGAAGTGAAATAATGCCACAGTCAAGCCACAAGCACAATCTCCTCATCCTTTCCTCCATGGGGGTTGGTTGAATCTAGAAAGTTCCTGCCAAATATTCCAAGGAATGCTACAAACGTCTGGGGAAGAAAAACTCTTGACTGCAATCACGATGAGGGACATATGTAAAGCAGAATAGTCTGCCAAGTGCTAAACAAGACTGGGATCTTTAAAAAAAAAGTGGACAAGTTTTCCTTGCTTCTACTACCTTTGGTTTCTCACAGGATATCTCTCTGTGAGCAGTTTAATTCAGCTTGCAGAAAAGTACTTCTGGAAATTACAAAACTATGTGACCTTACAAGTAAGAACTTTGCCTTTTCTTCTGAGTTGTGCATGGAAACTTGCAGTGCTGCATGGATTTTATGAAGAACTAACGTAAAATTTATTAGAAAACAGAGGACTTTAAAATCACAATGGCTTGCTCTTACACACAATAACAACTCCAGATGAGTTGATGAACACAACAGTGGATGATCTCAGGCTCAGCTTTTCACTTAATATTCTACAACTGGAAGCAATGTTTGGATTCACAGTGCTCAGCAGGTATAAATATTTAGGATAATGATTAAACAATTTTTAAAAGATCTTTTGCTTCATTTTTAATCCATATTTATATAAGAGACAAGACTGTCTTGACAATTATGCCATTACTGTGTGCCAAGATAGCATTTTCCTCCCCAAAACCTTGTGAGATTAAATTTACATACACAGAAGATAGCCTTTATCCACACTCTTACTGGACAGGCATAATGTTTGCTCTATATTTTCAGCTAAAATACCCAAACTGTGTAACCATGTATCAACTTCAGATGGCCTTCCCCAAAGGGCCAGGCATCATTACGTTAGGTCTCATTGCAAGACTGAGACATGAACAGCAACAGTTTATGTTCAGAAAACTACTGTAATCAAAACTGGAGTCATATATCTTTGGTCAATTTATAAATCATTTTTAGGCATGACTAAGTTAACTGTTAATAAGTATCCCACTTGAATTTCATTCAATATAAAGGGGTAAATTTGCCTTTTTTTGTTGTTGTTGTTAATCATCAGCCTTCTTTCTTTTATGAAATGATGCCAAAAATCTGTTTGCTTAGCTGTTCACATTCTTTAAATTCCACTCAGTAAACACTGCACATGGAAAAAGTGTAACATTGAAGATGATTGTAATAACATCTTTGCTGTGCATCCATCTAATCTGTTTGTAGCTGTATTGCCATGTCCTGCACTTTCTGCTTAACTTGAAATAAAGTATGTTTATCTGCTAACATCAACCTGTTACTTCCACTCTCACATTGGTTTATTCTTCACTTCCAATTTCAATGTTCAAAATAAAAGAGAAATAATGGAATCCTTCCACCCCAGTATAAAAAGCTTCTTCTCTTAGATGTCTGTTCCCCTCCCCAGGTTTGCTGTCAGTATTCCAGGTAGATAAAAAAATAGAAGCTACACAACATAGTTCATCAAAATGTCAGATGCTCAACAGAACAAAGCACATCCATAATGATCCAAACCTTCATTCACACCATGTTCACTTTTAGAACAGAGAATTAAATAGCAACTATAATTTCATAGGGGAAGAGAACATGCATAACTATTATTCCATCATATTTCAAGGATTAGTTGTGACACGAAAGGAAAGGGTGGGGACAGGATCAGAAAACAGTCTTTCATTTCCTCTACAAAGCAAAACAATTAAAAGCAGAAACTAAAGTTGGTAAGAAAGGGAAGGGGTGCCAAAGCAGAAACAGGAGAGGATACTACTTTTTTTATTATTTTTTGGTGTTCGTTACAAAAAAAAAATAAATCTGAAAACAGAGTTTACGTAGAACTAAGAAAGGGAAACAACAGCAGTAAACAAGAACAGACTCCACAAGATGAATAAAGGCTAGTGAACAGGTGCTTTACCTCCCTTGCAGAAATGGTTTCTACAGGGAATTTCTGTGAGAGGAACTGCTCTTTGTGCCCAGGATGTCTTCTCTTGTTGATCTGCCCTGACTGGAGAAGCCTTTGCCTAGCTGGAGGTCTTTGACAGAAGAGAACAATTCTTGTCAGTGAAGGTAAGAAGGCTACAGCATATGCTGGCTGCTTTTCTCCAGCATATCTTCTAGACATCCCTAACATATACAGAGAAAATGGCTGACATCAGCATGGGTGAGGTGGAACTGAGCTCTGCTATATCTCAACCTGACAGGTTACTTCTGCAAGAGAAGTGAGCACCTTGCTATGCTCCCTTTCCCTGGCCAAAGCTACTCAGGAGCAGAGATGTGAACTGGTGGTTTTCTTTGGCTGCTCTTAGGCATCAAGGAAAGTCTGAGATGAAATGAGTGCAGTTCAGCACACAGAATCATCATCCGTGTTGGCAGTGCCCAAAATCACAGGATCTTGCTGAGAAAAAAAACCAACAAACAAACAAACAACAGGGTAAGGAAGGAGATGCTACAAATAAGGATAAGGCAGAGCAGTTTTGCATTCCCTGTATTTTCTATTTTAGTGTCACAAACATTTTTTATCCTTGATGGCTCCCAAGTTAGTTTTCTGAAGTATCTGCTCAGAGTAGGGACAAAGTCAGGATCTCAGTTCCTTGCTAGTGGCTCTTGTTTCTGAAAGAAGAGCTGCACAGAGGTTGACCCAAGGAACTTGGCTCATCACTGGGAAAAAGACCTTTTTACACAGAACAGTGGTCTTTTGAAGTGGTTCTTCATTTCTCCCACTGGAATTCTGGCTAGAGAGGAATTTGCGGGGTGACACTAGTTGACCCACTATGCTTCATGTGCACAGAAGTACACTCTGAGCTTGAGAGCTGCACATGGAGAAACAACTCATTTCTCACTCTCCAAAACCTTGCGGCTAGCATGTTTTCAGCAGTCAAGGCTGTTCACAAAATAATGGAGGAATTCAAAACTGTGGCTGTGTGAGCATGGTGAAAGGCAAGATGTGGACACTATGCAACTGACATAAGCATAAAGATGATCTATTTGCCACTTTTGTAGAAGGGAGTAACAAAATGATAGATCTGAATAGAAAACTTATTAATTACATCCTCCATAATTCAGATTTTTAAGCTCAATGCCAAGTGCTCTGACTTTCAGAAAGAGATGGCACAAGCATCTGTCCAGTGTTCTCACTACCTGTGTGCTTCATTCATGTCACTCAGTGGCCCACAGAAGAGCCTGGTTACTGGTGCTTTTCTGAAGCGCATCTCACAGAAAGGCAGTTTGTCTTCATCTGAAGGCACAGAGAGATGAAAAGCCTATCACTTCTCTTGCTAGCTAATCCCATTTGCACCTACCTCACTTCAACAAGCACATGCCTCATTTCCTGCTTGAATTTGTCTGCCTTTGGCCTGAAAGCATCCTTGTTATGTTTTTCTCCTTTTAAAGAGCCTTTCAATGCCTGCTGTTTTGCAAACACATTTATACATCAGTCAAGTCACTTCTAAATCTTCCTGTAATTAAAAAAGGCTGTACACGGTAGTATTTTCCAGTCTTGCTCCCATTTTTTAGACTCATCTTTCAAATCCAGTGACAAATTTGCAGACAGAATTCCGGCCTCTTGCTCATTAATGCAATGCACAAAAATAAGACCATTTTTGGACTCCTAGCACTTTTGTGTTGTTTTTTTCTGTACTATCAACTTGGACAAGTGACATCACTTTATGATTTTTCTATTCTTATCTCTGAATCTACTACTGGTTGCTAAACCAGTTCCTTATTTGTCTGTGCTGATTACCTAACATGGTCTTAGATAAAACATCTTCAAATATTTTGTGTAAATGTAGTTTAATAAATTTTCCAGATTATTCTGTCTGAAGCCTTATGAATTTATCACTCTTCAAGCCATTTTTATGCTAACCACAGCAAAAAGTAACAGATCATGGCAAAAATGTTTCATCATTTCACAGAGACAATTGCACGAAGCCCTTTGTTGCACACCTTGACAAAGAAGGAAAAACTCAGATCAAATAACAGCACTTTTACAGTAGTGAGAAAGTAGTGAGAAAGTGACTTGATAATATTTTATTTAATACAAAGCCTGGATAACTTGAAATTCTATGAAACATTAGGAATATAAGCAGGCTTGGTAATGAAGTTTTGCTGTTAACACAGATAAGAGTTTTAATACTGGATAGGATTAGAGCAAATTTTGAGATATTCATGAAGTATGAGACAGCTTAGGAATGCACATAAGCTCACTTATTCTTTTTAAATTGAATGTCTTTTTCAGTTTTGTTACAAACTCCCTCATTCCTTTCAGGAAAAAGAAAAAGTGGGGAAGCAGTACCTTAATAAAAAGAACTATCTCATTTTGTCAGAGAACCTCTATGAAGTCCAAGTATACTATCTCCCTTTACAGCCGTAGTATAATTTTAAGCCACTGTTCTTTCACTTGGTTGTAATTGTCAGATGTAACTCATTTTTGGTAAATGCTGACCTCAATCAGAACTCTTGAATAAAGTACTTTCTTAGCAACATGTGCCATCGGAATCTGATTCCAGTCTGGACTGAAAATTAGCAAAAGCCTTGTAAACAAGTGTGAGACAAAGCCCTAAATTTAAATTAGGAAATAAATGAGACAGAAAAACATAAAATGGAGAGCTAAGCACTCTTCAAGTGTATCTTCTGAAACTTTTCTTTTATTGTCCTAATGCTGTGTTCTTAGCAAGTGCTCCTTCCACATTATATCTCACAGACAGCTAAGTAACATTAAGCTGTAATTGAAAACTAATTGGGTTTGTTTAGTCTACAGAAGAGAAGCCTTGAAGGAAGACCTGATAACAGTCTTTAAATACAGAAAGGGCTTCTGCAAAGAGCGAAAGAATAATCTGTTCTTCACGTCCTTGGAGAGAGGACAAGAGGAAATACACTCAAATTACAGCTAGAGAAATTCAAGTTGGATATCTTTTTTTCGGTTTTGAGAATCGCTAGGCGTGGGAAGAGATTACCTTGGGTGATCATGAAATCTCTGTCACTGGGCGCTTCTAAGGAGGGTTTAGACAAATGTTTGCCAGGGGTGGAAAAGGCAGAATTGAATTCTTGAGGCTGAGTGTACACTACATAACCTCCCCAAATCTCTGCCAAATTTATTTTCTGTAACCTTTTCCTTTACTCTGACCATATATATGATGGAGTTCTGCACGTTTATAGTAACTCACCAGTTCCATAAATCATTTGAAATGTATATTTATTCATTAATTTAAATAAAAAGAGAGGAATAAAAGAAAAAAGCTTGTAAAGGCATACCAAGGATGAAAGTTATTAGTATATTCTGAAGACAGGACATTATTGTTCATAGCACCAACCCCAGAAACTCATAGTGCAACATTAAAATAAATGCTCTTCATGAAAATATTTCACATCTCTAAAGCAGTAAAGGCATCAAAATCTGTGGCTTCTTACCACAGACTAACAGCTCTCACTTGTAAAGCATAAAAGCTCCTGTAGTCATCACCTTTTCTTGACAAAGCTGTCTCATGAGGAAGCAAATGAGCTGTAAGAATCCAGAGCAGATGACTAACTTGTAAATAAGCTCCTCTCCCCACTCCAAATGAAGAATCTACAGGGCTAAACCTAGTGGTTTTCAACATAAGGCAAAGCTTCTTAAAACCACATACCTGATTTTGCAATCCTGAGACATTGTTGCCTGAATAACTAATACACAGACCTCTGATACAAAATTCCTGCAAGACGACATTCACACCAGTCCCTCAGTTGTTCATTTTGTAGTCTTTTTAAGAAAATAATGAAACCATTTTTCTTTCTTTTCAAATAGCCCCAGTCTGTATTACTTCCATATTTGTATTGGCAATATCATAATATTTGGGATTTTTTTCTCAGAAACATCCTTTCACACTGTCTGGGGGTAACCAAGAAATTTCATCTAGTTTTGCATTCATCTCCCAAGGTCTTTGCATCTAATTTCTATCTTAGAACCAAAGACAATGAATACATAGGCATATTAATGTCTTTTATCTGAGGATCTCGATCAACTTTCTTTGATGACGAGATTGCTCTTGGCATTAATAAAGTCAAGTATGGTGCCAAACTGGTCATTCACAGCACCAGACACTAAGAATAAGGACTGCATTGTAAGGACAAACATTTGGTATGATTCAAATCTTATGCAATATAGAAATAAGCTTAAGGCAAGACTGCTTTTGATGCCTTAGCCAGTCATCCCCATAGTGTGACTTGTCATAAATCTTCCTTGCAGAAAACTACAATAAGGAAGTAGAAGCAAAGGGAATATGCAAGTAATGCTATACACAACAGTGCTCACACCACATGAAAATCAAAAGTAGGAAAATTTAATAGCTCACATACTGAAACATACACCTGTTACAATAAGATTTTTCATATTATCCTCGAGTTATTGCCAAACTTCTTGCTTGAACAAAAAAATATTTTCTTAAGAGGAATTTGATTTAGTTTCCAAATCAAAAAAAGTCTATCTTTAGGAAACATATTTAGTTAAGCTCTCTGTTCCAGCATTCCTAGAAATCTACCCAGCTTCCTTCTTCAGTGCTCTGAATGCAGCAGTGTATGCAAGTTTCCTCACTTCTCAGTTCACTGGATCTGTAGACTAAAATGGCAGTATGCATTTCTTAAGCTTTGCATTCATTAGCATTATATTATGCTTATATACCTCGCTATGCAGCTACTTGATACTATTATAATCTTTGTCTTTCCCTTCTACTAATTCTTTTTTCCCCACTTTGACCCTTTTTCATTGCTTTGACCCTTATCCTTACCTCCTAAATTCATAATGTGCCTGTATTTATACGTACAGAGGCTTTTGTATCTGAAGGTAAGTAATCAGAGCAAGGATTGCAGAGCAAATCAGTTCAGCATGTGGGAAACTACAAAGTTTCACTTGTCTTGTGAGCCAACGTATTCCCTAAGTATGGTTGGGTAACAGTCCTTCATGCATTTGGCTTCATTTTCTAACCTTTAGGGCCTTGATACTGCTGCCTGTGCTTTTGCCAACATTTTAAAACAATAAAAAAAACTCCCAGAACAGCCAAAAACTAAATACAAGGCATGATAATAGTGTTTGCAAACTGTGCCTGGCCTGTGCTTTGTGCCATGTGAGTCTAATAACTATGCAAGTTTAAATTTACAATCTAAAGCTTTAACTCCGACATTAAATAAGGGAAAAAAATGTGCTCAGTGTTTTCAATGAAGCGTGGATGGACTTGCATATAGAAGAATTCCCTAAGCACAGTAGCATAAATAGGCCAGCCTCAGCATTGCTACAGAGGCACAGTCCTGGCTGATGTCAGCTGGAATAGTACAGGGATAATCATTACAGACTCTACTGGAGGTGATTTTATTGCTGGGATTATATTGTCAAGAAACTAAACTATATGGTCAAAGAATACTTTTTATACTATCATGATATTGAGAATTCTATAGTTTTTTTCACTTGTATTTCATACACTTGTTTCTCCTGCAGCAGTTGTACACCCTATAGTAAACTCATACCACCAGTCTTCAGAATAATAACATGGAGAGTTATTCATTGTGTGTTTGAAACAAGTATAAGAATGTCTACAGAAATTAAAAAGAATAATGGGTGTGAAATTGACTGATACAACCCATAAGCAAAAAGGACACATCCATAGTTGGAAGACTCATGGACAAAGAGTTATTTAAAATTATGGTGTTTCCATCAATACTTTTCACACTTGCTAAAATTCTGTATGGCATGCTAGTTACTAGTGGTCACTGCCAGCACTCAAGAGAGCTACTATGCTTGACAATGACGTCTGCTAAAAATAGAATTTTAATGCCCCTTGAGAGTGTTATTGTTCTTAACCACATCCTAAAATGTGGGAGTATCAGCTATTGAGCAGCTGTCACGTTCCAGACTCCCAACAACTAGCTGTTTCTAATGAACAAAGCAATCCCTAAATATGTACATACCTATGTACTTAGATATGGAGTTTGTAACCTTTGAGAATTAGATCTTGAAATTTAATTGCAAGATGTTATTTTACTGTTGTAACCACCTACCAGTTTTCCCAGAACTACTCTTGGAACTGTTGCACACTGCCTTCAGGAAAATAAATAAATAAATAAATAAAAATAAATAAATAAATAAATTTTATTGAGCTTATTTTACATTTCCTAGAGCCAGTTACATTTGATTCTCAGCTGGATAGTGATGAGGAGGCAGCATGTGCTGGCTCATTTATGAAAGAAGTTGGATTATCAATGATAAAATGTTATACGCCTCTGTCCCACCAAATAAGTGAAAGAATCAATCAGGAGACTTATGGAAAACAACTTTTCTATGATTAATTCTAACAAGCAGTGTCATTACATTTTTCTGACTGATGCTTTCTTGTTATTTCTTTTCACCAGCTGTACCCTTGAAGAGAAGAGGCATCTCCTCTCTCTGTATGACAAACAAATTAAAGGTCTTACAAACAGATGATTTTTCACCTGACAAGACGGTCTCAATAGATCTCTCCTATGCTAACATCTAAGAAATCTGAGCATTTATAGGCACCACAAGACAGCCAGAAGTGGCCTCCCCATGCTCCCTAAGATGTAATAGCTATGGCTGTGAATTAAGAGCATCCCCCTCTTTTGGGGATTCCTTTATGTCAAAGATAGACGATATGTCATCTTTTCCAGTTCACAATGCCTGAAATAATGTGAGGGTTGTGCTTCATGCAGTCTGGCACAGCTGTGTTTTTCATAGCATGACACCAAGGATATGTGCTGCATTACCACATGGGGTAATGTGGGAGGAATGTCCTAGATAGGAGTCAATCTTGGTGTGGGCTGCATCCAGAAACAGCCCCTGGAACAAATTATTATTTCAACTGTTTCTAGGTCTCCTTTTGGAAGGAAATAGATAGCTCACTCCAGAGCATTGCCTGGGAGTAAAACAGAAAACAGCAAATTACTACTGTGGATACAGATGCACCCAACTTCACCTTCAATGGGGCCAGACTTCAGGCAATATTTGAATACCATCAAGAAAATAAAGACTCTTTTTCCTCACATTCCACAGCTTTGCACTGGTTTTGTGATTGCCTATTATTGTAAGCAGAGTACCTCAGAAGAGTGCATACTGCATTTTGCTGTAAAATTATGAGGTCTACAGTAATTCTAGCCATTTAAACACCCCAGAACACAGATCAGCTGAAGAGGAATCCCTGCCCTTCATATTAATAGGTATCACTGCTGAAAGTAACAGTCACCTCTTCAGGAGAAGTATTACCTAATGTGGAAGAGTTAATGACATAAATCAACTGGGGTTTGATGCATGGCACTGAAAACTTCACTCTAACTCTGCCTCTGATAGAGTCCCATCTCCAGAAAGCAGTGTGTATAGGTCCTGTCTTCTCAGCAGCATCTGAGAAGCATCTGAGATGAACATTCCCTTTTTCATCTGCTGAATTACAAACCAGCTGAGCATTTTTCAGCTTAGTCATCTCATTCCTGCAAATAATAATCAAGCCCAGAGGTCACAAATGCTTGGGAGGAGGGTCTCTTCTGGCATGCAAGACTGGCTGGTGACTGCTGAGAGATCAGTAGGTGGTGTATAGAATGCTGCGACGAAACAAAGGAAAGCAAATCCAAAAAGGTTATCAGCACAGGCAGGAAAGCCTGAATTTTACATTAGAGTATAATTCTCTCACCTGCCTTCACAGCACTCCAAAGCTGAAGGATTAAGCAGACCTTTACAATGGGATGCCCTCAATGGCCACATTTAGTTACATCTCACACTTCTCAGTTTAAATTCTTCAGTGCTTGACCTTGAGGTGATAAAAATGTTTTGAGAAGACTCACTGGCACCCACCCTTGTGATAGCATGTCCACCAAGTGGAAAACTCACGCAATCTAGGTTCTCAGAAAGAAATTGCGACACTCCTGTCCATCTACAAAAATGGACCTAGAACATCAAAGAGCAGCACTTCCAAAGCATGGAACTCACCAGCTCCCTTCTGGGACACTCACATATTCAGCAGGTGACTGCTCCAAGCACCTCAAACACCACCCTCTGAGCACCTTGCTCCTGGACCCAAACCCACTCCTGCATTCTTCCCCTTCATGAAACACAATTACCATCTCTGTGGGGCATTGCTCTGCTTATATCTTCTTCTAACATTCAGCTTCCGTGTAGCCTTTGGCAAACCACCCACTACTCCAAACCCACACCCCATTGACCAAAGCCTCAACCAGCTCATTACTCCATGTTTCAGGCTCAGTAGTTGCCTTTTAGGATTTAATGACCACCTAGTCAGGGGGGTCTCATCAAGCCAGCCTGGGATGACAGAGCAAATTTTATGCCAGTAACTCTATAACAACTTTATGATCTGAGTTTACTGAGTTCACTAAGCCAACATTCTGACCACATTGGAAAGAAACTGTTAAGGATTATTTTGGCATACAGATCAGATTTTTATTCTCTGTTGTTTGATTATGGTGACATCTATTCTTTTGCAATTCTTCTTGGAACTATTGACTGAAAATGTAAGATAACTGCCTTAAAATGCATAGGAGCTCAGGTCACAGCTGTAACTAGCTTCACTGTAAGAGTTAATATATTTAGTATATAGTTCCAAGTCAGGTAGTCATGTCAGTCTTAGTAAGAATGATGTCCCATATCTAGAAACTCTTTGACAATACCCTTTTCACAGAAGTATGGAATCAAATCTCTGTCCCAGGGATACTTGCCCTCCTTTAATTTTATCTTAATGCTACAGGTGATTATCCAGTATTAGAAGATATATGCAGTGCTATTTCTTTCAAATAGAACTATTTGTTCTAAAAATAAAGGGAGCCTGCTTTACTTCAGATTATGCATTATCCTCGTAAACTGCATGAAATTCTGTGGCTTGTTTATGAACTGTGACTTTAGGTCAAATACTGGATATGTTTTAAAAAAGCAGGATGGGGAGTCACTACAGTGAAACCTGATTTATCTGTTGTGGGAAATTCACCTTCGTCAAGCTTTCTACCCTGAGCAAAGCCATGACATAGTCTTTGACCTGTTGTATTTCAGGTAATAGATCTACATTATGGATTTCACATAACCTAATTATGATGATTATGGATTGCATTAAATAGATGATCTCTTCTAGTTAATGCACTTCGTACTAGAGATACTAGTTTTAATGGTGGAAATGGAGAATGCTGACATGAAAAGATGCACCATTAAAAGTTACTGTTTAGCATTTTTAAAATTATTTTTTATTTGTTATTATAATTTTATTCTTAGTAACAATTTGAGAGTAGAAAAAACACTGGTTTATCTGTTTAGCTGCAAGGGCAAAGCAGTTTAGCTTTTACTTTATGTTATCCTGGAAGATGTCCTATCAGGCTTGGTTAGCAAACTATCTCAGTTTGGGAGCTAAGCCTATATCATCCCAAGTAAAACTTCATACTCTGGATACTGATGTTTCATCTTGGCAAACTACCTGTTTACTTAGTTTCTAGACAGGCATACAGGGCTGAGGTAACAAGAACAGTGGATGGATTTTCCTCAGGACAACCAAGGTATCATTTGCAGATGTGCTCTGGGCTTTTTTAATCTCAAATATTCAAAATCTATTCTTGTAAGAAGCAAAAAGTAACAACCTTTAGTATGCTTCTGGTGCTGTTGCTTCTTTCTTCCTTCCTTTCTTTTTGACACATAGACCCAAGGGAAAAAACAATGGCATGGGTTTGGATCCAGGATTAAAGCGACTATGAGGCACTGTGGACATGGTTTGTGCTTGTAATTTGTGGAATTTGTGGCTATATGGAAATAAAATTTTTTGCTTGGAAAGGCTGACAACAACTACAATATATTTAGTTAAAACACCAGCTGTACCTACTTCTTAATTAAATGCTTAGACTGACATTCCTTAAAATGGAAAACACATGCTCTTTGTAATTCAAATATATCCACATCAGGGCCCCTTTCAGTATGTTTTAAAAAGTCAAGTCCTGATGGAACAGTGAAAAGAAGAAAATTTCACTACCAGTAAAAGAGGTCAGCTTAACAGGAGTTCATTTGTAACAGTGTTTTACATGATTTTCATATGTAAGAAGCCACCTGCAACTGCTGAGGGTCCAAGACAGCATACAGCATACTCCACAGCTTTGTCAGCCTTATGGTCCTTTTTAGGTCATCTTGTGGCTGTCCTGTAGGAGACCTAATCCAGTCGTAGTTTCCTGGAGCAGCACCCTGTGGAGATGAAGATGACAACTCCTTTTCATCCACTGATTGCAGTTTGTGTCTCTAGAAACCAACAAGTAGAATTCTTTGTAAAAAACAAACAAACAAACAAACAAGAAGTTTCAATTACAGAAAAATGTCCTTGTATAGAAACTACCTTCAGCTACAGATAAGACAGGATAAAAGACATTTAGTGTCCTGTCTGACCCCACCTCAGCCTGAAGCTTGATCCATCTAATATACATGACGTCAACAGTCTGTCCTCTGAATTTCACCTGGTTCTTCTCAAAGTCAATGCTGAAACTCTGACACCAATGTCCAGGGCTGTACCTTTCCTTACTTTGATTTAAGAACAGAAAGATGCAGGCAGCCATGTACTTGGGGAAACATGGGAGTCCCCAGGCCCACCAAGAACATGAAATATTAAATCAGTTATAGCAGGAATAAAGGAATATGCATCACGAGTTTGGAACGGTATCTCTTATCTCACTCATATTGGAAAATTCCACTTTTGGTACAAAGTAGTCATTAATGCACTTTTTTTTTTTATTTTTTTAACAAAAGTGAAAAGAATGAGATATAAATCAGAAAAATCCCCAAATGATGATTTTCATCTTGAGCTTCCTCATCATCTCTAAGATGGGAGTCATTGATTTTGTCCTTATGTATGTGTGAAATCATACACTGTTCAAATATGTTTCTCCTACATATTTTAATACCACGTGGAGCACTGTAAGTGAACTTGTTCACAGCACAGGTCTGATCCAAGCCATTTTTCATCAACTGTGCCATTCTGAAAGGAATCTGGTGTTCCTTTTGACTGAGGTCATCATTTTTTTTGGTCATCAACATTTCTGGACCAACTGCAGCAATGTTTCTGTGAGCAAAGGGTTGGCTGCAGTGGACTCACTGATCACTATCAAAAGCCAGACACTGAACCTTCAATACATTTTGGGGCTTCTTTTTGGGGCTGCAGTAAGCTAAGTTTCTCACTAATGTTTGCATACATTCCTGTGTGCAAGAAACTGAATACCAATTACACCAGGAAAACTAACTTAGAATTTCCTTGAGTAGCTTGGTTCACGTGAACTTTCTTGTATTTTCTTAGGAATTTTTCCTGGAAAGCTCAGGCATCCTAACTCTCTTCAACTTTGCTTTTTTTTCTGGTGGATTCGCTTCCAGAATAAGCTGCAGTTTTCAGATGGCTGGATGGAAAATTTTCTGTGAACCTGCCCTCTTAGTGCTAAAGCATCTGGCCCGTGAAGACTTTTCAACAGATCATCTGTTTAAGATTCTCTGTTCTCTCAGAACTGAAAAGAACAGATATTTCTGTTTTCCATTTTAGCTGCCTTGCCTCCCAGTTCAAGCCCTGTTTAAGACTCTCACTGCAGACTTGTACTCTCACTTGCCCTATATCAAATGTGAACCAAGATAATTCTCAGATAATGAATTCAATGCCTTATGAGCCAATTTCATTAGACAGGAAACTGTTGCCTATCAATATCGTTATTTTTTCATATTTCACAATGTCCTAGTACAAATGTTTTGTTTGGAAAAAATTTAATTAATCTTGGAAACCATTCCAGTGATATCTCCACAATTAGAAAGAAATTATGGGACCATATCTGCTGGTTCATCCTGTTGCAATGCAATTCCTACACACATGCTAAGTTTGCTGAATTAACAGCACAATGAACACACTGCGTGTGACTGCTACAGATCCATAGATTAAAATTCGATCATGTACCTTCAAGTGGTAATACAATTTACACAACAAATGAGACAGCTAAATTTTCCTCTAACTCTATGCACATGAAATCATTTTCTTTTAACTGGAGTTTTTTTGACTCATCTGCTCTGTGTCCCCACACTGGTATTTTTTCTTTTTCTTTTTCAATACACATCATATTTTTCAGAGTAATGATTTTTATTAATTCATTTTGAATAGTCAAATCTGAGAACTCTGGATTGCCCTTTGAAATATGACGCTTAAATACCCTTGAAAGCACAGATGTTAAAAATCAGTGTGTGTTGCCATTTGAGAAAGATGTTCTTCAGGCAGAGAGAATGGCCTAGCTTCCACTTGATCTGCAGAATCATTTTGCAGTACAAACCCTAATAATAATTCATGCTAGCAAGTGCTTTACCTCTAATCTGCCTTTGTCCTTGCTTCTAAGAATAATGAAAATGTAACATAGTCATAAAAGTTAGTCGGATAAATAGAAATTAGACCCTTCAGACTCCCACTGCAGTCAGTGCAATAAACTGGCAAGCAAAATTCACTTTAATGTGTGACGCACAAATGCCCTTTGATGGCAAAATGCAGATACCAAACAGTTACCATATCAAGCTACATGATATGAAAACGCTCAACCTGTCCCACCACCACCCAGAAGATAACTCACATCACCATTTTTTTCATAACGTTGTTAAGCAGTAAGACAGGGAAAGTCTAATCTTGAACAAAAATACAAATCATAATCACATAATCATAAATGCTTTGCCTCCCTATTTTATAAATTTCTTTAATTTGTTTTGTATAGGTAACTTGTTTTGTAAGGGGACATTTCTTTTTTCTTTTTTTTTGGGGGAAGGAGAAGGCTTTGGTGCTGCCAGATCATAAAGGAATGTCTGTAACTTTAAATATTATCTGTCATCTTATCCAACAGGTTTCTACAGCTGATAATCTGAATCGTTGCTTGTCACAAAAAAATTGCCTTTCATTTACTGTCTAAAACACTTCTAATATACTTCAGTCATCTAATCAGAGGGTTCATTATTCCACACCCTATGAATCACGTGACTGATCATACATCAAGAGTAAATAATTAAGAATAGGGAGGACTCAAAATCAACAATCCATGAGCAACTGATAAGAAGAAAATTGTTGAATCTACTCAGTGACATGTTGTGATTAATGCGTTTGTATCTATGATAAGTTTCCAATTGTTTGTGAGTATAAACAAGCACAAAGAACACGAAATAGTAATATAAACTGGTTCCAGGGGATATGCTGTCTGCTAGAACGCTAAATGTATGCAAAAAAGCATCTTGGAAAGAGAGACCTTTTATTTGAAGCATGGGTATGAACTGTTTCTAGTAGTGAAAACATCTATTTTTATTATTTCTTTTAACTAGTAACAATTATACATTCTTTATCTATAAAGTGTTACTTCCTAAGTTACCAAAATAGATAAGGTATTTCCTGAATTGGCATTAAGACAGTTTAAGAAAATCTCTGTGACCGGGTGCTCACCAGCAGGGCATGCAGTCTGCTCCCCCAGAGCTGCCTTCAGCCACCACCTAAACGTTTTTCTCATGCAAATCTGCCAGACTACGGACTGCGGAGGACAAAATCGCTGAGTGATTCTGTCTTTTGTTTTACCTAAATTCAGAAAGCCACGTGAGGGCAAAACCATCTCAGCCCCTCTATATCAAATGTTGATTCTAAGCTTTTACACTTGAGGAGAAATGTGATAAATTCCCCCCATTTACTGCCAGTGATTTGTGGGATAAATATAGCTGCACAGCTGAGATTAGCATGTGTTAATTCACTGATCTTTTTTTCCCAGGCAATTTAGATCACCTTGTACGTTCCTGATTGTCCAGTGTCCATTCATTCAATAGAAAAATGACATAAATCATACAGTATTTTATTAGTTTGCACTTTTTTTTTTTCTGTGATCCAGGTTTCAATCAACTAGGGAGAATATTGAAATTATGGTCCAAAAGGAGTCTTAAATCTTCCTTTTGCCATAGTGAAAGGGTATTGCAAAGAAGCAAGGTAGCATGTTATACTATCCCACATATTTGAGTATGAAGAAGAGGGATGAGTAGGAGGGAAGTGAAAATATGAGGAATTTATGAAAATGCGTACAAATTCTGCAGCTTACTTTAGTAGGCTGAATGTAACATATGGATATGGGAAACACACCTGAATCACTACTTTAAACTCTAGGTATTTTTACGCTTGGAAGTGTTGCTGGTTGCTTTTTGCACAAGTATTTCTATCCAAGAACAGTGTGATCTTCTGAATCTGAACCTATGAACAGTTAGTTGATCAGGACCAATTCCTTGTATATTTAACTGATTAAAATTTCAGCTAGTTAGCAGTAGAAACATTTGGTCAAACACACAAATTGTGTAGGTCTATCTACCGAGGAAACTCAGCAGATGCTTTGAACTATTTGACAAAATATATAATGGAATGTGATAGGGAGTTTAATGAGCACTGCACATCTGTGGACCTCCACTTTCCCCTCAATGAGGCAGCACAGAAGCATGAGTTGCACATACCATCTGAAAGCCTGCTTTAGCACATCAAGAATCTAAAGCTGTTGAAAGACTTCAAACCCACTCAGCATAGCTCTTGGGAATGTTTCTTAGCACAAGACCTAACAGCAACATAGAATTACAACAGGCTCCAGGAATTTCTGAAAAACTGCTGGTTCTGCTTTTCTTCTTGCAGCAGTTTAAAACTGGTGGGCACAGCAAGTGGCCACAATGGAAGCCACTAGCTGCGGGAAATCCTATACAAAATACTGGGCAAGCAGAATATTATGAAGGATGGAAAGACTCTTTTCCCCAGTATTTAGTTTGGTGGCAAGCTGGAGGTAGGCACCCAGACAGAGCTGATGAGAGGGGAGGCTGCAGTGCAGACCTCGGGGGCTAGAGAGCACATGCACTGGCCTGGTGAGGTGGGAGTGCACAATGGGCAGGGCTGCACTCGGTGCTCCCTGGTGGAGGGTCCTCCTGCAGCAGGGGCTGAGCTGCGGAACACTGTCAATAGGCTGAAAGGTGCCAGGGAAGCTGAGAGGAAGCAGCACTGCTTGCTACAGGACCAGACTGTGCAGGGGCCTCAAGAGTCCACTGTTGCTCATGCAGGAAAGGAGGCCGCTAACCCAGGGAGCTGGGAAACAGTAACAGAAGAAAAAAAAATGAAAAAAGGAGGAAGAGGACAATTAACAGCAAGGGGCTTCCTCCTAAATGTTGTCCCCACCCAGAACCGCTTTGCTGTCCTGCAGGAGGCTGATGAGGAACCACACTCCCACCAGGAACAACTGGCTGATGCACTGGTAAAGAAGATCACTACTGGTGCTGCCAGGAAAAAGCGGCGGGACGTAGTAGTAGGGGACTCTACTCTGAAAGGAACAGAAGCACCCATCTGTTGGCCTGACCCAGGTTCAAGGGAAGTGCATTGCCTACCAGGGGCTCAGATCAGGGATGTTGCAGAGAAGCTGCCGGCTCTAGTCGGTCCCACTGACTATTATCCACTTCTAGTGATCCATGTGGGTGCTACTGATATAGATAGCAGTAGCCTGGAGAAAATAAAGGACTACAGAGCTCTGGGAGAGGTGGTTAGGGGCTCTGGAGCTCAGATTGTCTTTTCGTCAATTCTCCAGGATAAAGGGGAGGAGCTTAAAAAGGCTAGGTGGATTTGGCAGGTTAATGGTAAGAACAGTGGTGCGATAGTCAGGGGTTTCAGTATTTAGAACATGGGAGGCCAGGTCTGCTGGTGGAGCTGGCCTGACAATGGAGGGGAAGAGTGGTTTTGGTAGGAGGCTTGCCAGACTGGTCGAGAAAGTGTTAAACTAGATGTGTTGGGGGAAGGGGGCATCATTCCATCCCAACACACCCAGTAAGTTGCCAGCACCTATAATAAATGCTCAGAGTGATTAGAAGTATTTTAGCCACCCCAGCCAATGATCCGGCTTCATTTGGAGCTCAGCTCAGATGCCTCTATACAAATGCCCGTAGCATGGGGAACAAACAAGAGGAATTAGAGATGTGTGCACGTCTACAGG